>JAFVLL020011547.1:0-24586 GCA_021397915.2 Tor tambroides
GTGTTCGCTGTAGCCACACTGCTAATGAACCGCCGGTGATGGCAATTATGGATTATCTTTGAAAAGCACAAGGGGATCAATTTATTTCTACCATGCGGGCGTAAAAGCTCTACAATGTTTGAGCCTAATAACAACACAAAATATTTTATGCTGCGGAAATATACATATTTAAGCAATAAAGCATTTTATTTTTTCCAATATGTGTTTTAGCACGTCTGGAATCCATGCTATTCGCTTTACAAACACAACATGAACGATCATGAAAGATTTCCACTGCTATTGAATGGCATCTATCATGGAATGACAGATTGAAGTCTTCATGCATGTTTAAGGTCGCCGTCGATAAGTGAGCATGTGTGATTCACGCTTGGATTACTCTGCCGTTCGCTCGCCTTTGTTTCTCGATCCCTAATTACGTGCGTTCTCATTAGTGGAGAAATGCACGCGTCATTGGCACGCTGTGTGCCAGCATCTGCTCCTGTTACAGACAGATTCATCGATAATATATTACATTCCATTATATACCCGGATCATTCCTGGTATGCAGGAGTTATGCGGTTTCATGAGCCCATCATACGTGTCTGAACACACTGGGTTATAGATGAAAGATGGATATCACATCAGTTGGCTTCTTACGCATTGTCATCGCTGTTAAGTGAACGCAGAAGAGAATTTTAATTGATTTTGCCGTGGTTTGAGCAGATAAAATTGGTAAAGCAATATTTCATTACACATTTTCTTTTTGTTATCAAAAGGTTTCAAACAAAATGACTTGAGGGTGGGTAAAGACATTATTTTCATTTTGGGGTGAACTGTCCCTTTAAGGAACTGCAGCTGATTGCAACAAACGTTTAAGTTTCAGAATTGCAAGATATAAGCTCAAAATTGTGATATGTTAACTCAAAATAGTGAAAATCATCTGAATTCAGTTTATATCTCACAATTCTGACTATTATTCTCAGAATTGCTAGAAACAAAGTCTGAATTTTAAGAAATCAAATCACAATTGTGAGGGAAAAAAGTTAGAATTTTGAGATGATTATTTATTTTACTTTTTTTATTCCATGATGGAAACAGGATTTCATAGGAATCAGTGCGCTAATTTTAACCATTAAAAAAAAAAGATTAAAATAATGAATAAATCACCTCAGGCAGACACCCCCATGTCAGCTAACTCTTTAGCTCTTTATTTTCATCCTGTGAGGTTCTACCCTATTCATTTTCTTGTCATTGTGTAAATAAGAAATAAAAGTCTAAGGTAAGCTACTGTATTCCTTTTTATAGCAATATTCTCTAAAATTACAGCACAAACATTTTCAATATTGTAAAGTTACAGAGCTCAAAAGGTTGTGCATAACAGTAGTGACCGAGCCCTTCTCCATACACACACATCTCACCTCTGCCAATTAGTTCTCTAGCATTACAACTCCCTGACAAAACACCTCCTGCTCACCTTACACCTCCAATAAAATCGATTAGGACGCAAACAGTCTATGTGAGCTGGGAAACAGAGCCAGAATCCCTTGAAATGATTGTGTTTCAGAGCACGAGGCTGTCCTGAATAACTGCTGCTGTATAATGAGCGGCACAGCCCATCCTCCATCTTCACACCGTACTTCCTCCAAGACTTCCTGCTGAGAAGGGGGTGGGTTCACCCGCTGGCTTCCGTCGGCACCCTGATGCGAGCGCTCCCACAGGAAGGAGAGGCCTGATTTGATTGGTTACAAAAAACGTCCCTCCGGTGCATATGCAAACGAGGCACCTCTGATTGCAAGCGGTAGTCTGAATGTCACTTTGTCTCCGGGTGAGAATGAAAGGAACTAGTTTGGCATCAATTTTCTCTGACCTCGATTCTTACCCTTCTGATAATGAGAGTGTGAGGGCTGGACATACGTCAGCGGTACTCAGGTGTGAACTTTTTAAAAAAGCCGTCTGATGCAATTGAGAGCAGAGGTTGGTTTGGGAAAGGCAGTTTTGTGCCCAAATGTCACAGGAAAACCTAGAGTCTTGTTTTCCAGAGGCTAATCAAATCTTCCCTGAAAAGTCCCCTGTCAGACCTCTAATCGGCAAAGCACCCTGTTTAAAACAGTGCTTTAAATAAATGACGTGCATGACAGTCTTCAGATGCACAAAGAGCAATGAAATATGTATATATGCCTACACATCTTTACAAAAAATCAGAAATACAATATTTTTGTCATCATGATTCTAAGAAAGTTTTATAAAAAAATACATAAAAAATATAAAGTGAGCATATGTACATTACACTTAAGATCTTTTACATTCCATTAATTGACATTATTATTATTATTTTTTTTACATTAAGATTTTTAATTGTTTTTGAAAAAAATCTCTCACCAAGGCTGCATTTATTTGGTCAATAATACAGTAAAAACAGTAATTCTGCAAAATATTACTACAATTTAAAACTGTTTTCTATTTTTTAGATATTTTATGTAAAAAAAATGTAAAAATGTAATTTATTCATGTGATGCAAAGCTGAATTTTTAACAACCATTATTCCATTTTTCAGTGTCACATGATCCTTCTTAGATTATATATATATATATATATATATATACACACACACACACAAAATATATATTTTTTTTCAGAAGGATCATGTGACACTGAAAAATGGAATAATGGTATATATATATATATATATATATATATATATATATACACACACACACATATACATACACACACACACACATATGAAGAGTTAATTTGCAAAAACCGATAAACGCCACTTTAAAAAAACATTAGCTGAGTGCCGTACATTATTCTCCACATACAGCGAACCCCCCCAAAAAAGCCGGTATTGTCCACTTTCAAGGCATCGCGAGTTCACGTTTTACTGCAGAAGCTGACAAGCGCCCTTGTTGTTTTTTTGAACAGAAGCCGATAGGTCCATTTTAGCGAATCAGTGCGCTGTATCCGGGTAAGTTATTGGTTTTTGCATGCTGTACCATGTAAAAATTGCCCAATCCCAAAACTCATTTTGGTGACATTTTGGTCTCTAATTATGGCTCAAGTCTCCTATACAAGTCTAGGGTTTTTTCTCCACTCATTCTAAACAATGTAAAAATTGTAAGTCCAGTTTTTCAGAAACGTAAAAGCTAATCCTTCCTAAATAAGCTGCATGATTTGAGCTCTCATCGTTCACAAACAGTTAATACTTCAGGTTTGAATTTTACAAATGTAAACACCAAAATGAAATATCTATCTCCAAAAAGTAAAATGCATTCTAACATTAAATGATATTGGGTCTTCATTATGTGTTTTATTTATACATTGGTCTTTAAAGCTGCAACAATAAGTAACTAGTATAAATAAAAAAAGTTACAATGATTTACAAGTGCACACAGCAGACTATAAAGTGTTTTATAAAACATCAAGACAAACAAACAGAGAAGGAGAAAGATAAAGATGCAAAGTGAGAAAGAAAGCGAATCTGAGAGGAGTTGGTGACAGTTTGTGGACACGCCGCGAGTCTCCAACAACCGAGAGAGAGCGGCTGCAATTTCCCGGCCGCGGTTCGGTGTCTCGGAGCGAACCTGTCAGGCGACGCGGTGCGTTATCTTGAAAGGCGAGTGATTAATGAAGGCAGAGCAGAGTTTGGGTACGGAGGAGGCGGTCGGCGAATGATCAATCTTAATGAGCTCTCCTGCCGACTGCATATTAACTGCAGGGGACGTAATGTATGGCTCACAGAGGGCTGCTCCCTTCTTAAGAACCATAATAAGAAGAGACTCACACCAACCTCCGCTCCAGCTCCAAATACATCTCTATAGATGATGGCACAATAATTATCTAGCGCTGACTCCTCACTCCTCCGTGGCGTTGGACATGCTCGCATTTACACCTGCTTTCAGAAATTACAATAACAAGCAGCCGGATTATCGGAGGATTTGGCGTGGGCTCGTCTTTGTTCTTTATTCTAGTAACTACAATATAGAACAGGGATGAGTCCGCACGAAATCCTCCCATAATCCACTTTACGTACTCCTCTTTGAGAAAGCAAATGGACTAGTTTCATCAAAAGAGACGATTCAGTCCAGGCACAATGGTCCAAGTTATGCTCACAACAACGGTAAGTACTAAAATAAATACAGCAAAATATATGTACGTTATTTAGGTGAAGCTTCCCAGCAGGCTTCTCACATTTCTGTCATCATTTACTCACCCAACTGACTTTTGCTCAGCTAGTCTTGTACTAAACTAACACTAACTAGTTTTAACCAGCATATGTGGCCTTTTCAGCAGGGATTGCTTTATATTTTATACACTACCAGTCAAATGTTTTTAAAAGAAGTCTTTTATGCTCACCAAGGCTGCATTTATTTGATCAAAAATAGAGTGAAAATTGTGAAATATTATTATAAATTTAAAATAATGGCTGTTTCTGTGAATATATTGTCAAATGTAATTTATTCCTGTGAGAAATGCTGAATTTTCAGCATCATTACTCCAGTCTTCAGTGTCACATGATCTTTCAGAAATCATTCTAATATGACGATTTGCTGATCAAGACATACTTCTTATCATGATCAATGTTGAAAACATTTGTACTGCTTTATATTTTTGTGGAAACAGTTAATTAAATAGAAAGTTCAAATGATCAACATTTAATTGAAATAGAAATAATTTGGAACAATGTAAAAGTCTTTACTGTGACTTTTGATCAATTTAATGTGTCCTTGGTGAACAAAAGTTTTAATTTCTTTAAAAAAATCCTACAAATTTTATATATTTAAATATATATTAGACTTAATTTCTTTACAAAAATGAACATTTAATGCATTTTTGATGACATTATTAATATGTAAGATTATCATTTTTTAGAATGTGTCCAAACTTGAAAGTTTATTTTATTTGATAATTTTAAAAACTATGTCAACACAAATTATTTTGTATAACCTCACGCCCAAATGAACTGACACACCATCTTCGAAACACACTAAAAAATATTTGAGGCTGTTCGACTTTCTATTAAACCTCATTAAATACTTCTTCATTTTAGCCTTGAAACATGAACATGAAATCTTTGGTAATAAATTCTGATATGGATATCCGAGCACAGCCTCCACCAGCAGACGGCACAGAAATTGCAATTAACCGTCTCATCTTCATTCCACCTTCTACCAATGTTGATTAGGGAAGTAGGTAAATAGCATCCACTTTGTCCTCCATCCAAACGCCCCCATTCACATGCAATAAAGATGCACGACTTTTAATTGGGTATACAGAGTCATTTTTAAGGTTTAGCAAATGGACGTTGAATGCATAATTAATCTTTTTGGCAAAATTAATAACGTGAGCACGGACCCCCGTAAACCATCACATGCTAACTCAGTGCCAAAGGAGTAACAACACCACTAGATAATCACAAACCAGATATTTTCCTTCCACTGACAGATTGCAAAATGTCAAAATTGCTTCCTGCATTCACCAGTCAGACGAATAGTCCCAAACATTGCGCTTTTAAACAACCCGCTTGGCATTCACAAACAGGTGTACAATTTGCTACTGAAACGTGCAAAATTTAAATGTGATAAATATGAATGTTTCCCCATCATGACACGCCGGCAAGATGCGTCCGCAATCACACATACAACTCATTCAAGCTTTTTGGAGATGAAATCGGAATAACGATGCAGCCACAACAGACGTCTTCACATTTTAAAGAGCACATTCATCCTCCTAAACACCACGAGTTTGCTGGAAAAGGCTTCCGGATCCCATGAATAGCAATAAACGTTATTGAGGCCAAATGCAGCAGCAGTATTTCGCTGTACAGTCACACAGATTCACTAGTGCAGTCAACCAACATGCAAATATCCAAAAACACAACCCACGGGTAGAATACAGCAATTTGGGGAATCCAATCTGGCCTGTGGTATGATATGAGAGAAAACGATGCTTTTAGCTAGAGTCAGATAGAAACAGTTTTAATTTGCTGTCACATTTTAAAGTTGGCATCTTTAAAGCGGTAGGACATTTTTTGTAATTTCACGCACCGTTCAGCACAAATTCACCTGGCTCTGTGTGTCTGACACCATGCAAGGATATTATAGTTTTGAATTTTTAAATTAGTTTTTATTTTAATATAGTTTTCAAATTTCCTATAATTTCAGTTTAGTTTTAGTTAGTTTCATTAATGGTTTTGTTAGTTTAGTTTTTATTTTGTGAACACATTTCTATTTAGTTTTTATATATTTTAGTTTCAGTTTTAGTTTTAGTAATTATAGTTAATGGAACACTTCCAGTGTAGACCAAACCAAGACATTTAATTTTAGCAAAGTTGAATGTTTGCAGTTAACTCTTGTGCAAACCGCTTAATAATGAAAATAAAATAATTCTTTACAATTCAACAAAAACCAAAAATATGCAACTTATATGTATACAATTTATTCATTCATATTCATGTTCATATTCATTCATATTAAAGATGTAATCTAATAGTTTACAAACAACAAGCTAATCAAGGTTTTCAGAGTTACTAGACAGTATCAGACAGTTGAGTTTTTATCAGGGTTGGAGCTAAATTCTGCAGGACAATGGCCCTCCAGGGCTGGATTTGAGGAAACATGCCCTGGGTCCCAATGTGCATACTATCCACCCTATCTGCCCTAAATAGTATTAAAAATGACTAATATCACATAGAATTTAGCATGGACCGTGTGCACACTGGGACGCAGGCATGTTCTTTGCAATCGTCATTGAAACTCTGTAAACTTTATTTTTGTCCATCTGTGTTTTCAATGCATTAATTTGTTGGGTCTTTGTTTTGCACAGCGCCACCGGTGCACACTACTGTATGTCCCGTCTCTCCCTCTATGAACGTACACAATAAGAAGAAACAATCTAAAATGCTTTGAAACCTCATACTATTCAAAAATAAATGTGATATGATGATTTAAATGATGTTTGCACTTTACTTTGACGAGCCGCTCCAGCGCGCATGCGCTTCAGATGAACAACACAAACAATCCCCGTTCTAAAGCCCCTTTTACACAACACGGCAATCGCTTTTTCTCATTTTGGATGCGTTTTATACAGTCAAGGCGGTGCTCGTGTCATGGACTCGAGGCGGACTCGAGGCGGACGTTACCATAGTAATCGCAAAGCGTGACAAAATGACTATTCACAACAGTCAACTCATCCAAAAATTTTTAATTCTGTGTCTGTTAACTCACACTCATGTTGTTCTCGCACGTCAGGCACACTTTTAAACGTGCGCTGTAAGGTGTGCATTATTATTATTTCCCATGTCATATAGTTATTTCCATTTCATAGTCCGCGTCTTGTTTTTTTTAAATACAAAATCACATTCTCTGTGAATAGCCGCTTAGGACGCAGCTCACGTGCATGAAGCGCTCTATTTCCCTAAACAACAACAGGTCCGATTTTCTGACAGAATGAGCAAACACGAACACGATTATTTAATTTTGCTAATTATTATTTTATTTTAGTTAGTTTTTCAGTTACTGTTGTTAGTTTCGTTTAGTTTTAGTTTTTCATTTATTTAGAAATTTTAATTTTATTTCAGTTTACGAAAATGTTTTTTGACCAATAGTTTTAGTCTTAGTTTCAGTTTTCGTTTACGAAAATAACCTTGACACCATGACAACAGGTTAAGAAAAAAATATTAGGGGTAAGAAGAGAATTACACACAAGTGCTTCCGCTGAATGATTATTGGATACTGTATGATAGGTCAGCATTCATACTGCTTGACTAAGTCTGACTCTCAAGTAGGCCTATAATTAAAAGGAGACATCTCTTTTTTAAATTTTGTGATAATATTCAGCTTTCAAAGGGTCCTTGACAATATTATTATATATGTTTTATTTTATTTTATTTTATATTAATTGTATTTTTTATTACACATAAAACTCACAAGCAGTGAGCTGGGTTCTCTTTTTCTTGTCAAAAACAAAAAACAAAAAACAAAACAAAAACTCATTTTGATCTGTTGTTATCTAATGTAATAACATTCAAACATTAAGCCTCTTAAGTATCCAAATACTTTTTGAAGTAAACATACTTAACATTTATTAATTATAATTATGTATAATTATGAACTTTGCATAAATAACATCATAAATAATATTATAACAACATTTACCTTTATAGGGCCTAAAAATAAAATTATACTTTTTTTTTCAAACTTTGTGATAATATTTAGCGTTTAAGGACAAGGAATAATTGTTTTTGTTTTTTTTAATTTTATAAAACTTAAAAGCAGTGAACTGTTCTGTTTTTGGTGTCAATATAAATTTTGTTTATTAAAACAGAATAAATAAATTTTTAAAAATCATATAATAAATATATAATAAATCATAAAATAAATAAATAAATAAATAATAATCATATAATAAAAAAATCATATAAAATAAAAATGAAAATAAAATCATATAAAATAAAATAAAAATAAGTAGATAATATAAAATAAATAGATAATAATAATAATAATAATAAAGCATTATTATTATTATTATTATTATTATTATTATTATTATATCTTTAATAAGCCATTGAACATTTGCTATCATAGTTTGATGTATTATCTAATGCAATGCCATTTAAACATTTCTATGTGTCTTAAGCATCCAAATAGTTTCAGAAGACACTGTATATAATTGTATGTGTAAATAACATGAGTATATAAAACTAATAAGGATCCTAATTTCACTGGCACCAGTATTTGTTTCAGATAAACGCAACGCCTGAACCGACCTTATTATTCCAGATTATCAGTTAAGACTGCACAGTAAAAAACAGCTATTAAGGACACAAATAAACACACTCATTAAAATGTCTGGAACTTGCAGCACGGCTTCCAGATAAAATTGTAATTAGGAGACACAATGACAGCAATATTTTAATAAATGCACACAAATGCACAAGTGTATATGCAAAAGACAGAAGCAGCAGCAGAGCCTGCATCAAAGCGGGATGCTCCTGGGGTGGCCCTTGTATCGCAGTGTTAATCATCTGTCTAAACTGATTAGTTTCCTAATTGAACAGCCAAAACTAGCCGTGCCATTATAGGTCATTTGTCTGGAACGGCAGGGGAACGCTGCTCCAACACTCTCGAGCTGTTTTCTACAACAATCCCGAGCCCTCATGAGCTCCGCAGCTACGGCTTTGCTTTAAGACCACAGGCTCTTTACAATGATGCATCATGGGATTTGGTGTACTGTAGAGCACCGAACACTCCTGGAGGTGCTTATGTGCACACGGGGCTCGTTTTACATATCTATTATTTCATCTAGACACAATGGAGTGATTTAGTGCCCGCCCATTTTTTGAGCGGTACTGGTTCCAGAAGTATTTTTCCCATGAATTTCCTGGTGAATCATAACATTACAAAATTTAAGTTGAACCAAAAAAGTATATGAAAAGACAAAAAGACAAAGGTACAAGACTATGAATTTAGTGGCTTTAGTGAGGACTACAATGCACTGCAAATGGCATAATCAAATAAAATTATAGAAAAATATATAACTAATTATTTAAAGTTTTTGAATATATTTATAGAAAATATTTATTTTTTGTTTTTTATTTATTTACACACATATACATACATATATATATATATATATATATATACACATACATATATACACACACACACATATATATATATATATATATATATATATATATACATATACACACACACATATATATATATATATATATATAATTTTTTTTTTCCCAGCATCTTTTACATATTTGAACCCTTTCCAGCAGTGACTGTATGATTTTGAGATCCATCTTTTCACACTGAGGACAATTGAGGGACTCAAACACAACTATTAAAAAGGGTTCAAACATTCACTGATGCTCCAGAAGGAATCACGATGCATTAAGAGCCGGGGGGTGAAAACTTTTTGAATTTGAAGATCAAAGTAAATTGTACTTAATTTGTCTTCCGGGAAACAAGTATCTTCTGTTGCAGTACTAAATGGAAAAAAAATTATATTTCTACAAAATGAGAAAAATTTGGACATCTTCATCCTGTTCAAAAGTTTTCACCGATTATGCAAGGGGTTCACAAACTTTCAAGCAGCACTGTATGTACAATATGTATTTATTTATTTATTTATTTATTATACTTCAAACATGAGACATCCCATTTTGGCGTCCACATCAAATTAAATTTACAAAAGTGATTTTATAAACATAGAAAGCATATTAAATGCTAGTAAAGTGTATATTTTAATATTTCTAATAACTTTTGTAAAATTTTCAAAGTATGGGTGAAATCATCATTTAGCATAACAAATTTATTTATCTAAAAATGAAACAACTACTTATTCTGACCTGTACTTATTAAAATAAATAAAAGAAAGTGATCATACCAAATTTTATTACATTTTAAATGATTAAAAACTTCTTGCTAATCAAATGGGTAAAACCTATTGGGTTGAAGGATAGTGACAAAGATTGGTAAAGTGGGCGGAGCTAAAGATCTTTTTTGGTACAACTGATTGGTGGAATTTTTATATAGCATCATGAGTAATGTACTTTTCACAATGAATTCTGCTACTAAATTATTTCAAATGTATTATTTTATTACATTTACTTTAAAAATACATAAAATTTATGCAAACAGATGGCTTCAACAAAGCAAACACCATTGATTAATAACCTCAGAGCTCACAAAAGGTCTGTCTGTAAAGGTTTATCAGTTACTGTTGAAAATCCATTTCCCTATGGAGTTTTTACTTCCAGAATCCGACTGTTAAGCTCTATATCTGAAGAAAAAAAAAACATATTCCGGTTCCCGTCAAAAGATGTGGTGGATTTTGTGAGCGCAACAAAGAGAACATTACGTTACTCTGGATCGATTCTTCCTCATGCGATTTTTCAATATCTTAGGTTGCGTCATCCATCACACGCTTATCCCCGCAGAGTTACGGCATCGTTCCTCAAGTCCCTGCTCATTAACATGGATGCGCGTTCATTTATAACGTGAGGAGAAGCGCACTCAGGCTGTGATACGCAGCTTCATTTCTCCACGAGCAGGGCGTATGACGCATGGCCCGAGGCCGCTCTGTCTTAATGAGACAAGGAGTCCTGCAAAGAGCCTGTGTTTGCCTCCATGTCAACGGCCCAGTAGCTTGTCTCGACTCATTCCCCGAGACGGGACTCACGGGGAGTCTGAACTGCGCTGGATAACACAACTGTCATTTCCAAGCAAACAGATCAAAGTTGCTGTACTAGTATCACTTGGATGTGGAAAAAGGCATTGCTAGGAATGCTGGATGAGCTTTCCGACTGTGAATCAGACAAACACACTACGAAAACTCCAACCAACTTGATCCGTGAGGTCAACATCAGTAATATAACACACATATCATGTTTTTAAATGTACTATATATATATATATATATATATATATATATATATATATATATATTAATTAGTGCTGTCAATCGATTAAAAAAAATTAACTAATTAATCGCACATTTTTTCTGAAATTAATCGTGATTAATTCCACCTAACATTAAAGTTTTTAAATATACTTATATATTGCAATAATTTCACATTCAATCTTCAAATTAATGTACAAACAACAAAGACAGTATATTTTTAATATTTGTTTAATGGCATCTTTATTTTTTATGACTGAAGGCCAGTATCACTGATACCACCACATTGATTTCCTATAAAAATGTTTCCTAATATTTAACCATTGACTACAGCCATTCAACTTTATAATTAAGAGCCATCAATTTTGAACATTTATTAGACTTAAAAATAACTTCTAATTCTATAACTACAGTTTTTCTCGACAGTTTAAAAACACATTTCGAAACTATGCCTCGCCTTTCTCAAACAGTAAACACGAATCCATAACTTCTAACTCAATTCCCCTAAACTTCCTATATTCAGGTCAAATGAAGCTCTCCTACCAAAACAACTCAATCTTGCTGAAAAACCAAATTTTGCTCTCAGATATGACACAAAAACCCTCAAAAACACACACACTACAACACAGTTTTACACACTGATGAGATAAATTCAAAACAATACTACAAAAACCTGTAGTAAGTGTTAATCCCCAAATGTTTTATTCCTCAATTTAATGTACTGTAGAGTACAGTACAATACAGCAAACAACAAAAAAAATAATTATTCTGCCCCAATATCCCGTCTTTGGTCTGAGACAGGCCAAAGAACCTCTTCAACATCACAGGCTATACTTGCCCTGGCCAGGCAGTGGGGGTAATCCTCTAGCATGCCTGATGTCCTTGTGTCATTGTTCACAAACAAAATAGGCAAAGTGCTTAGTCATGTTGTCAGTATAACAGTGCTCTCTGTTAGTGTTACCTTATGTAAACTATGGCAGCAGTTTGGATGACAGATTGAAATGCAGAAGGCTGCAATTCTTATGTATGTCATATATCCATTTCAAAAGTACAAATTTACACATTACTGTATGTGGGATATTTATTGGAAAAGACTGGATATGATTCACAGTTACACTTTTACTAGTGGTCTGACCAAGAAAAAACAAAAACAAAACACACACACATTACAACGTCATTGTGAAATAGAAAAGAAAAAGAAATATGTGCACAAAGGCGAAAATAAAAATTAGAAAGTCCACGGTCAGAATTTGTAACTCTTGTGTTGTCCTCTGTCTATACAGTATATGCTTTCCAATTGAAGGTTGATGAGATGTACCTTTGAGCTATTTCAGAGAACTGGTCTGTCATTGGTTGATCTATATTCTCTTCATTAGTGAAAGTCAAGATTCACTTGAACAACCATGCCAAATTTATTAAGCAGTAAAAGTCTACTAGAAATGTGTAGAAAATATGTTGACAGCTTGTTAATAACTAGGATCAACCATTTTGCATTTACTGTAATGACTCATACGATGAACTAATGACTAGATGTTTTGAGGGGTAAGACTATAGTACAGAGAACTATACATTTTGAGCAACATGACAATAGCAACTGATAATGTAGGAAACCACAGACAAATGCACATAATCAGATGCATGAATGTACCAAAACAATCGCAACTTGTTCAAAAGAATGAGAAATTTTATGATGTGCACAAGTGACTAGATGATGTGGAGGTTGAACAAGTAGTTTTGAGAATTTCATTTCTGATCTGAGAAATGCACCAAAGCCACTGAGAAAAACTGTAAGCTGACTTTAGCCCTTTTATCTCCATCGAAGTTTCTGATTGGTGTGTGATAAATTTTGACTCCTAGTGTTTCCACTTGGGTAATTGTGCTAATTGAGCTCAAACTGTGCTGACTTGAGTGAACAATATTGAATGCTAGTGCTTTCTAAATGACCACATGGTGTAAGCACTGAGAAATGTAGGGATTTGTGTGTAGAGTTTTGCAGTAACAGTTCACCAAATTTGACTCATGTGTCAAAACAGGGAATAGTGTTTATAGTTTAGGGAAATGGCTGTATTTTTTGAAAAATGGCGTTATGGTTTTGAAATTTTAGTTCAAAAGCCTGGTTATAGTGTTTTAGCAATCGAGAAAAACTGTAAAACAATCTTCACATGAACTCATTATAATAAATGTCATATTTATCTACCTGTGCCCCTCAGCAGAAATATACAAAAATTGAATAAAGTTATCAAACACTAAATTCTAAATGAAATACATATGAATCCTTAAAACTAGAAAAGATATTGATTTCCTCTTTTTTCTTTTGTTCTTGATGAACAGACATTACAGCAGCTGGTTATTAGGTTGTTTTGGCTTCTATTTCTTTAAGAGCTGCCGCTACCGAACATGACGCGGATCTGACACGCATCATATTTTCTCTCAACTCTACCTTTTCTGACCCATTTCAGGTCGGACCCATTTCAGTCTCTTCTAATGAGCTGACGAGTTGAATCGGGTGTGTTAGATGAGGGAGACAGTGCTAGGATGCTCCAGGACAGTTTTGAAAACCATTTCAGAGACATGTTCTTAATGTAACTCATATATAACATATTACATGCATGCACAGTTTTATGGCAGCTTTAATCGCCTTTTTGGTAACTCCATGACTTAACTGATCACGACATTGCATGCTCGTAGTTTCTTTCGCGAACTGATATGAAATGATACAGGCTATGTGCGCGCCGGCACCTCTGTGGGTGTAAAGGAAGAGCACGCGCTATGAGCACAGTACAGTTTCCGACTCGCGCCTGATGCTGAAGCGAGTGAAGTGAAGTTGATGCACGCGTCTGAAACGTCTCCTGTTTGATGTGCTCGTAAAGACGCTCTGCGACTGAATAAATGCACTTCTCGTCAAGAGAAAAGAGACCGAATTAACAGTTATGAGTGTGGTGGCCAACCCTAGGCCCCGCCCCTGCGTTAACGGCGTTAAATAATTTTAACGTGTTAAACTGAAAAAATTAATCGCCTGTGTTAATGCGCTAATTCTGACAGCACTATATTTAATATTATTTTATTTATTATTATCAAAATATTTTTTAAATTCCTACGCTTTAAAACGCCACTGCAATATTGGTTGAAGAAAGTTTCAAATCCATTGCTTCTCAACAACAGACTGTTCTGTTTCAATTTTTTAGGCTCCATTTAACTATTTTTAACACAAGAGTGGGTTTTGTATAATATATCGCCTTCAAAAAATATGACTCATTAGGTAAATGACTCTAAACTAGGTTAATCAAGACCGACTAGTCATTCAGACAACCCACTGACTAGTCGAGTCTGAATACACACATCCCGAACACACTGAATACACACACCTACACGCTGCACATGATTTCACGATGCAATGCGATGATAAATTGCCATTTCAAAGCCAACGAGTGAGTCAAATCTGCTTGTGTGTGAATGTTTGTGCGATTGTGCTGTATGTGCCTGTGATACAACATAATCCTTTTACTTCTGAATTCTGTCGCCGGCAAAAATCCCTCCCCAAAAAACCCTCTGCTGCGCACTGAATTTTACAGAGGTTCCCATCTCAAGTGTTTGAGAAAACCGCAGCCAACATGTTGGCACCAAGGAACCAGCTCTCCTTGATCAGATGAGATATTCAGGTCGGTTTTGGTGCCAATCGGGGCCAACGTCTCGCAAGTCTAAAAATATGGGCTCAGTCTCCAATCTGTCTTGTTCTGTTGCGAAATATAGTGTTTTTAGGCAACTGCTCATTGAGAAACAATATATTTCTGAAGCGTGTCTTCCCTTCCGAGTGTGACAGAGCAGCGCCACTGGCATCTTTCCCGAAAACAGCTGTCGGCCTTAAACACCACATGTCACTGGCAAAGACTTTACACCCCCATTGCAATCTCAAAGCCGTATTTTTATGCTGATAAGACACTCGGAACAATATAAATCAGCTCAATGGCTCTGAAACAACCCCTGGGCAGCCTCGAATTTCCTGACTCCTTGAAGTTTCATTTCATCACTTTTGAAGAAGAATATGTTAAAGATTCCAACCAATCATTAAACTACAATGACAAATTCTGAGTTTTCAATCAAAAACGATGCAGAAACAGATTCATGGCCAGAGACATTTGTTCACCTCTCAGATGAAATGAGAAATGCTGTATGACCTAGAGAAAATCGGCTCTAATGAAAAAGCCACATAGAAGATAGAAGCGCATACTGCATTTTACACTAATGAGTCCTTCTCTGCCAGACTTTAATGTGGATTTTATTTTTGTGCCATAGATTAAATGGATGTGAACTAATGATAAAATGTAGCATCACTCATTTGTCAATGGATATAACAGCACTTCCCTTCCTTTAATATCACTGAGCACCTTCTGTGTATAAGCTTATATTCTACTAAATGCAAAGTGCTTTGCACAGAAGGTTAATCTAAGTCAATAGTGAAAACGCTAAGCGGTACATTTTCCAAACAAATCTTTCAAAAACAGATTTCTGAAGTACTCATAACAGTCATAACAGTTAATTAATAAATAAATACTATGAATGATAACAGTTCATACCATTTAAAATATATAAAATAAAATAAAAAAAACTAAATCACAGAGAGCTAAATCACACATTTCTGTTTTTTTTTTTTTTTTTTGGATTGGGTTACTTGCCAGCTAGTTGTTTTTATGTGCTGTTTAAAAGTGGGTTTATCTTAAATTAGTAAATAAATAAATGTAAAACAAAAATAAATAAATAAATATAAAAAGTAATAAAATTAAATTAGATAAAAATAGAATGAAAATGAAAATAGACTAAGACTAAAAAAAAAAGTCTTTAAAAAAGTGGCACAGCGCTGATCTGTGACTAGTTGTATAGAATAAAATAATAATAATAATACTAATACAATCAAGAATTATTTTTCTTTAAAAGCAGTAAGTACAGATTATTTTACAGAAAGTTTAGAAAACAAAGGAAAATATAGAGTTCTGCTGGAGAGTATTATGTGTAATATATTTCAAAGATTTAATTCCACTATCCTTATTTTCTAGTGATTTTCAGGTGTACTGGTGCACCATCTCACTCCGAAAAAAATGTGTAAAACTAGTCAATCACAAAGCTGATTTTCTTCTAGCTATTGCCATTTTGAGTGTAATAAGATGGTCAGTGAACGGACTGAAGCCAAGACGGTTTCCCAACTGGACAGCAGCCAAACAAACCCAAATCAACCAAAATTGGTCAAATGAACCTGTATGAGCCATCGGGAGGAACAGACTGTCCAAAGTGTACCTAGAAAGCAATCCACGCTCCAAGGTTATCTTGTACAAACAACGATTTACAGCCTTGAAAACCGTCAAGAATTCACAGCAGGAGACTCTCAGGAACCGGCGTAAATGTTTGCGAGGAATTATGTGACAGTTCTATCAGGACTGAATCCACGACCTTGGAGATGCTTTTACACCGCCGGCTGTTACTCGGCAGGTTTTAACAACGTCTCGCTGACACGTCTGTGGTCAGTTTCCTTGAAAAAGATACATCAAGACATCCTTCGTTAGTTGCAAACACACAAGCTAAGGGAACCGCTTACCTTTTGGATGACTCGGGTCCGTGAACTCGTACTTCCCCATTCCGACCGTACGGAGCATCTGAAGCCCGTTCGGACTTTCCTGATTGGCCGAGGCCGGCTGAGTCGTCGCCTGGCCGTTCGTCAGCGGCAGCGCGGCGGAAGGCAAAGCGGGCGGCTGTATAAGTGGGTGCGTCATGTGACCGTTTCCCACCACGCTCTGAGGGGCGGGGTGAACTACCTGGCCGGCCGTTGTCAGGGGCGACGGGGTGATTGGCGGCTGGCTGGTGGCGTAGGGCGACTGGTTCTGTAGGTTGAGGACCAGGTTGCCGGGCGGTTGGGAGGAGATTGGAGGAAGCTGGAAGTGGGCGGTCATGAGCGGATGGTGCGGTGGGATGGGGGTCTGGATGGCCGGGGTCACGCCGATGATGGGAGACTGGACGGACACTCCTTGGCTGTAGGCGGGCGGCTGAGGCATCCCGTACGAATGGGCCAGTAGGCTGGGCTGACTGGCCGCCACCACTGGAGGCACCCATGGGGGCCCTGCGAACACGAAAAACAGAGTCAAGGACAACCAACATCACATTCAGCCATACACTTCATCAGGGGAAACTATGAAACTCAATTATTGTTTTATGGCATCTATTCACCTTGGGTAAGAAGGTGCTTGCTAAATCACCAAAGAAGAAACTTTTGAATGTTATTTGGAGGAGCTTCATTTGAAGTCTATGTGAATTGCTGTTGACATTACCTCTAGTAATGAGACAATTTTCAAACGAAACAGGATATTCAATAAGAAACAAACAAAACAAAATGTAAGATAGGACTTGCAATAGACATTTGGCTGTCAGTAACCTGCAATGGCCTAAAGAATAACACATTCTGATTAACCATTCCCAAAAACACCAGAAAAATATACACTACCATTCAGAAGTTTTGGGTCACTTTTAAAAAAATAAATTAAGTCTTTAATTTAGCAAGGACACATTAAATTGATCAAAAGTGTCAGTAAAGATATTTATAATGTTACAAAATAGCCCTCTTTCAAATAAATGCTGTTCTTTTGAACTTTTTTGAACAGTTTCACAACACAACTGCATTGATAATAAGAAGAAATATTTCTCGAGCAGCAAATCAGCATATTAAAATGATTTCTGAAGGATAATGTGACACTGAAGACTGGATTACATTTTAAATAGTGCTATCAAATGATTAATCACATCCAAAATAAAAGTTTTGTTTACATAATATATGTGGGTGTACTGTATATAAATACAAACACATGCATGTACATATTTAAGAAAAATATGTTATGTTTATATATTAAATATATTTATATATAATATAAATTATGAATATAAATATATACATGTAAATATTTTAAAATTATATACTTTAATGTGTGTGTATTTATATATAATAAATATACACAGTACACACACATAGTATGTAAACAAAAGCTTTTAATGTTGATGCGATTAATTGTGATTAATCGTTCGACAGTTATTTTAAATTGTAATACTATTTTACAATATTGCTGTTTTTTCTGTATTTGTGATCAAATAAATGCAGCCTTGGTGTGCATGAAAAATTCATAACCCTAGCTTTTGAACAGTAGTGTATTAATAAAGTAAATAGGGTCAAATTAGATATAGTGTTGACGTTAATACATTACCACTATCCATGTTTTTGAATAATTCATAGGTAAACTGACAGTAGTGAACCAAGATTTGCTATTTGCTATTGCTATTCAGAAGTACAGTAGAAGCTATTAGCAGACATTGACACTTAAACAGCATCAAAAAATTGAGGCATCAATATTTTTTCTCCATTTTTTAAAGAAGAGAGTACAGTTGAAGTACATTATCTAATAGGTGGTCTCATAATGTGATGTAAATTCTTCAGAGGCACATGGAGGTCTGACTCTTCTCAGATTTTCTCATTTTCCAGCAGTGACCTAGTGGTGTCGATGTTTGAGTTAACCCAGAACTAGGGTTTGGTTCTGGATGTGGGATTTACTCATAACAACTCCATTTTACACTGTGACAAGGGCATCCACTGGAAAATATTCATTTCTTTATGCATTATTCATCTTTTGAGGGTCACATCAGAGTCATTCGCCAATGCAGTAATGCACCAAGGTTACAACACACGAGTGTACACAAGAAGCAAAAACTTCCTCTTACTGTTTATATTCATCTCCACACTATCACTATAATTTCAAAGATAGACGGAGTTATGATAGCAGATCCTACGGGTGCTTACACGCTAGAGAAACCTCCTCTGGTGGAGCGTTTGATTTATATGAAAGTGTAAAATCCGTTTCGAGTATGTGGAAAGAGTCTGGTCAGTCTGAAATCAAGTGGGAGTACAGCCACTCGCATTTCTGTAAACCTGGAGCTGTTTGAAATTCTCATTGGTCAATGGATGTTTAGTACCTCAAACCCTTACCGCAAACCCTTGTGTCTTTCCTTTACACCCTTGTGACGAAATCTGTGGATATTGTATGTCTCGCTATATGTTAACTTTCGAGAACTCAAATGAGTAAGCACCCTAAATTTAATCAGTGAACATAGAAGGTCCACCCATTAACCATTGGTTGAAAGATTTGGCACATTATATTGTACTGGAAAGAATAACCTACAGTATAAAGTCTATACTATAAAAGGACTACCATAAAATTTGGGATTTGTTTACACAGTTTCTGGAAAATAACCAAATATCAGCACCAGGCAACAAATACCTCTCACTCTACTGATTGATATGTGTATACATGCACTTTTGTATGTGAAAATATGTGGATATGTCTGTCTTGGCTTTTGTATAACAACTTCTTTACCTGTATAATTGAATTTTTGGATGCTTTGGGGGGTGGGGGTTATGGAGTTAAGATATAAATAATAAATAAATAGATAAATTAAAGTTGTATATAAAGATTATTGGGGTGTTTTATTAAAAATATTCAGGCTCTCATACTTCAAAATTTCACATTGATTTCAACGTCATACTTGCTGTTTCTTTGTAATTATTTGTGAAATTCACTAAGAATTTACTAAGGAAGTGAAAACTGTTTCTAAGTAACACCTACACCATTTTTTTCAATGCATTTACCTAAAATTATTAAAAGATGATGAAAAGTTATATTTTGAGGTATTTAAGGCTCACTGTCCAATTTTGGATGATGCAGCCCTCTTCCAACCTGCCAAACCTCTAATCGGCCTCTTTACTCACCCATATTTAAGTATGACAGAGAAGGTTTATTTAGGCTGGCAGTTAAAAAATGACATTGTGAACGCTAAGTGAACTTCACCCTCGTGTCGTTCCAAAACTTCGAGTTTCTTCTGCAAAACAGAAGATATTCAGAAGAACAAACTCGGACCCCACACTCTAAAAAATGCTGGGTTAAATACAACCCAGCGCTGGGTAAAATATGGATGAACCCAGCGATTGGGTTAAACATTTAACCCAACTGTTGGATGAAAACAACCCAGCATGTGTTCTGTCCAATATTTACCCAGCAGTGGGTTGTATTTAACCCAGCATTTTTTCATTGTATGGTCAAAAAACACTGAGAAATTCATCAAAATATCTTCTTTTGTGTTCCACAGAAAGCATGTATGGGTTTGGAATGACATCATGATGAGTAAATGATGACACAGTTTTGATTTTTATCAATCCCTTTAAGTCTCAGATTTAGTCTTTTTAGCACGAGGTCACAGGATCGAAAACAGATCGCCATACAGCTTACCCACAATGCAAGATGGCAGATTTATCTCATGAATATGTGCTCTTGTGGCCCCGTGCCCTTCCTCCTCTGCTGCAAAAATAGCTCCTCAACAATGATGGTCCATAACACAAAATACACCAGGCGGGGAAAAGATTAAAAAACATTAATCATGACATTTGCCTTCACCGCACTACAGTCTGAAGAGACGGAAATATACTAGCGGGAACAGATTCACCGCAGCCTGAATGAGGTGCGTGCATAATTCAGAACAAACTAAAGGATAGCTGCACTCAATTTCAACCGCCACGGACACGCTAACAAAAGAAAGTCCAATATTTCCTAGTCTATTAGACACAAAAGTGCTATTAACCAAAAACGTAATTCCCAGAGCATTTAAGCGTTTTCTGCAGATTTGTGCACTGCAATCAAGTCTTTTGACAAAAAATCTATCATTAGATTATTAAAGAAATAAATAAATAAGAATGAAACTCAATTATAGTCCTAGCTTCAGCGCTGAAAAGCTAATGAAATTAGCAGTATGGATCCTAGCGTTGATTGCTCATATAATTACAATGCGCACAGGGATAAAATAGTTGTTTCCTAAGAGCGCTTTGTCCTTTCCGAAAAAGTCTAGATCTTTTTTTTTTCTCAAGTTAAATCAACCGCTAATTATTACAAGGGTCTTTTTTTGATGAATTTAAATTAAAGTGCAAATCGACGTCATGCCAGAGCCGAGTCTTTGTGAAAGTTTGAGAAAAGTTTTTTTCCCAAAATGACTTCCTCACCAAGCACTGCTAACCATCATGATTAATTAATGCCTGCAGAGTCGTTATGTAGCTTTTTTGTCTCTGAGCTAATGGGACGCAGATCTGGGCTCCAGATATGTCATATTACACCGAGCGCTGTCGAACGAGGGGAAGTTGAGTGACATCTCACTTTGTGTTTCGGGGAAGGTGCCGGAAGCAGGACCCTGTAGAGCGCAACACAATGCTAACGCTCCCTCCCTCTGCGAGACTTCGGTTCCTGCTTAAACGCCTCAGCGGGGGGCCCCTGTGGAGGCCCCGGGGGGCTTGAGAGAAGCCAGTACAAAACACACGCAACTGTCCTCCTCAACAGCGATGTCCAATTTCCCACGTATAATCACTCAGGAGAGGCTAAGGCCAGCAGTCCGTCTTTATTAACAGATCATTCAGATTTGATGCGAGGAAACGTCCGTGTAACGTGCATTACTTTGGTCAGCCCCTCATTACTGCCTCAATTTCATGTGTCTGATGCTGCGGCATGATGAATTTCAAAGCAATATCTAAAGTCAACACAAATGACCCCATGTAAGCTCATTTGAGCAGGGAAACGTCATAACTAGGTTTCTGTCAATATGATCATTTCATGAATCTGAGACCAGTTCTAGTTCTGGATGCTGATCGGTCAAGAGCCCATTCCATTCTGTCTGAAGACACACCTCTACCACAAGCAACTGAACAATCTGCAACCAAAAACTGAGACGTGAAAGTGATGCGCCTTATTTGTAAGTCACTTTGGATAATGAATACGTGTATAAAATACACAATTTAAATATAAAATAAACATATAAATATAAATATAAAATACAAAATATATTAATAATACAATAAAATAAAAGATGCAAATTTACTTCAAATTAATTATTACAATTAATCTTAAATAGAGTATTCAAAAATAAAATGCTAAAAAATAATATTACACAACAAATGAAAATAATAAAATAAAAAGTGATGCAAATTTAAACCAAATTAAGTCATTTTCTAGCAATTCACAATTCACTTCAAACAGCCAATTAATAAAATAAAATACATATGAAATAAAATAATAAAATAAAATAATATATATAAATAATACAAACACACACATATATATAATATATATATATAAATAATGTAATGTTTGTATTATTTATATCTATTATTTTATACACACACACACACACACACATATGTATGTATATATATGTAATATATGTATTATATATTATATATAAATAAAATCTTACTTAGCACCTACTTATAATTATTTCTTTACCGGAAACAACAACATCAACAAAATCAAAAACAATAATAATAATAATAATAATAATAATAATTAGTAGTAGTAGTAGAAAAAAAAATCATTTTAATTTAAAATATTATTGTAAAAAAAATTTGTTTTCAATAATAATGATCATTATAAATAATTAGAATGATTTCTGAAGGATCATGTGACACTAAAACTGGAGTAATGATGCTGAAAATCCAGCTTTGCACCACAGGAATATATAGAAAACAATCATCTTAAACTGTATTTTGAGTTGTATTTCACAATATGACTATTTTTTACTGTATTTCTGAGCCAATAAATTGACATTTTAAAACAAAAAAAATCTTACCCCCGCCCACACACACACAAAAAAAATAGTCTTTTTGAGGTATTATTGCCAGGGTAAATATCTATTTTTTATTTTATTTTAAAGTGAGATGCTGATGATGTGTTTTAAAACCCTGTTTATGAATTCATTTATACATATAGCTGCAGTTTTCATCCAAAGTGAGGAATACAACAACATGAGCAACCCATCCGAGGCAAACCTACTGTTTCCGGTCTGTTGTCCTGATCTGCATGAAGGAAGAGATGCAGACAGGTGCTGACGTACCTGTGCTGTCGCTCTCTCTGTGCTGCTTGGTGGGAGGCTCGTCGGTCTCCCACGGGGTGGACTGGTTGATGGGGGTCTGGCCCCATCTCACTCCAGGAGCCAACAGGAGACTCGGAGTCTGCGTCTCACCGGGAGAAAGACCCGCCGCCTGTGAAGACAAAATACATACGACTGAGATAAGACTATATGACACAAAACAGCTTCTATCTGTGGGGCTTTTCACTCAATCACACCGACCAAACGAACAGTTACCCTAACAAATTCCCTAGTGTGAAACCACCTTAAAACACAACAAATCAAAGAGAAAATACTAAATAAATTAGGAAAAGCAGAGCCAATTACTTGGCTTCATAAACCCTGGATTTAATGGGTCATTTTATGTTGTTACAAATTCAATTTTACTTCACACCAATTCCAGATTCTGATTACGTTCTATTCACGATTAAAAAAAACCCCAATATTCTACCCTAATATAAATTTGAATAACTGTAATTAAAATATGTAAATGACACTTGTGTGCGTCTATGTCAGGTCTCCGCTTTTACGTTTGGTTTTTGCGATTTCCTCTGCGTTTTCTGCATGGCTGAAATTATAAGGCTCTAATTACACATTGTGAAGGAGTCTGGCTCTTATAATCAGTATTTCTCAAGTTCTTAGAAGTACTCATGTCAGACTAGGATTGGTGATAAATTTAGCATAAGAGCAAGAAAACTAGAAGTGTCGTGGAGACAGTTACTAAATGCCTTCATTAAAATTTCTCCATTTACATTGTACCATAAAATGAGATTTAAACCCAGGCCAAAAATATTAGAAAGATTAAATGGCTTCTTCAAACAGCGTAATTGCGGAGTGTTTTTATATTTGGATCAACCTCAGGAGGTCTAATTAAATATTTCATAAGTCAGTTTACTTTACATTTATTTTATATGAGATTTGTCATTTTTGCCACCCTGATAAAAATATTTAGGACATGTCTAAATACAGTTTAAAACATTCTGTCTGATTTTATTATTTTCATTAAAATAACATTTAAAAATAAAATAAAATAGATTTACTTTTACTTCAAATTAAGCATTCAAATTAAGTCATTTTATAGCAATTCACAATTCATCTTAAACTGCTTATATGTGACCCTGGACCACAAAACCAGTCTTAAGTCGCTGGGGTATATTTGTAGCAATAGCCAAAAATACATTATATGGGTCAAAATTATCGATTTTTCTTTTATGCCAAAAATCATTAG
>JAFVLL020011548.1:0-16246 GCA_021397915.2 Tor tambroides
TCAGGAGTTATGTATATACAAAACTATAACTTTTTATGACAGTAGTTTAGTGATAAAAAAAATTTGCAATTTTTTTTTTTTTTCAGGTTTTTTTTCCTCCCATCCTGTAGCCTACTCGCGCCCCCCCGGGAGAGTGTCCGCCCCACCGGTTGAGAACCACTGATCTATTTAAAATACATTTATTTCATACTAAGTATACTTCAAATCCATTAACATTTATTGACATCACTTAAGACTTAATGATATAAAATTATAATTAAACATTTTTTGGAGTATTTCTTTGTTGCACAATGCACATCTCTTAATATTATGCCTAAAATGTCACTATTAAGGATTGCATGAACTTTGTATAATATCAACCTCTAAATGCAAGAAATTTAAAGTGTACCTGAAGTATACTTGCAATAGTTCCACTTTAGCACAATCCAATATACTTCAGTATTTCTTTAGTTTAACTTCAGCACTACTTCCCCACAATTAAAGTGCATTAAATACAAAATTAGTTTGCAGACCAGTTTAGTATACCAAAAGAACAATCGCAGGGCATTTTTATTAAGCTCATAAATATGTAAATGTATCTGTAGTATACTTAGCATGAAATAATTTCAAATACATTTTATTTTTTCGCCCACTAGGGTAGTGTCAAGATCAATTGGTCTCTTAAAATATCAGATAATTTGTCCTTTTTTTTATGATGAGACAATGCTAATTCAAGGTTAAAAAATATTATGTGGTTTGACTCTCAAAAAAAGTACCAGAAATAATGAGTAGGATGTGTACATTGACATGTATTTAAGATATAAGAAAAAATATGTCCGTTTTTATTTGATAGTTACACCATATGTACATTCAGATTTTTTTCCTTGAAAACTGAATACGTATTTTCTTGAAAGATTTTCAAAGCCAACATGAATAACAAAAGTCAAACCTGTTAACAATTACTGTGTGAATTTAGCCAAAGAGACATTTGCCGTGCCCTAAGTTCACCCTACCGAACTGAGGTCAACTTCTGTGTGCCCTGCTCTAAATCATATCAATAATACATTTCAACACTTCTGATGAGCAACACCTCTCAAGGCTCATGAGTAGAGAGGATAGAGAGAAAGCAGTCAAAGTTGCTTTGAAGTGGTTGTTAAGAATGAGGGAGCAAGGAGAGGGCATGGAAAAGAAATTGTACTTTTCATTTTTCCTTGTGAGTCATGTGGTTGAGGTTGGGCCAGGTGTAACTGTTTGCAAAGTCGATCCGAATGTGTTGATTGGCTGTGGAGGCTGCTGAGAGACTCAGAAGGAACAATGGTGTTGGGAAACGCCACAACTCTGTTACCTGAGAGAGATGGAGAGCGAGAAATAAAAGGTACATAGGCAGAATCCTGAAAACAGTGCACACACTATGAATTTTGCCACAAGTTTGCTATTGGGCAAAATCAACAAATGCCTTTGTAATGAATCTTAACACATTTTCTTTACTTGCATTTTTCATTTACATTGAATTCAACTCCACCATCTTACTGAGCTCGTCACAATGTATTCTTGAATTGACAAATCTCTCAGGTTTCATTAACTTTACATTTATTTATGTTTCGAAGATGAACGAATGTCTTATGGGTTTGGAATGATGTGAGGGTGAAAAAATGATAAAAGTTTTTGGGTGAACTAACACAAACAGTTTAACCACTTATTCGGTTTAGTTGTGTTGGAGAGCTTTGAAATATGTAACAAATTTTCTCAAAATTTGGTGTGAAGTCATGAAAAAGTCTAGATTTAAGTGGTGTTGTTTTGTGCAAGATAAGTTCTTATAGTAATTATATCGAATATGCACTTGTAGTGTACTTCAGATCTTAAAAATGCATTTGCAGATATTATAATATTAATTGCATGACTGTTTCTGAAAATGTTTAAGTACACTTTAAACATTAAAAGTGCACTTTACACAGTACATATTTTAGAGCATTGTTTTAGGGCCAGATTTACGAACAGCTTGCACCAGCGCAAACTGTATTTTTGCGTTAAAATAGTGCTGTCGGCATTAACTAAAGACGCGCAGGTAAGAATTAGCGCTGAAAAGGCGTGGACAGTTATTTTTGCCCCTGACCTTATTGAATATGCATTTGTAGGAGTTTGTCTTTCAGACACTAAAATTATGGAAAATCATGCAATGCGATTTACAAATGTTTGCGCTCGTCAAATTACGGGTATTTGCGCCATTATTTAACGCCCAAAAAAGCATGTATTAAAGCAGGCGGTAATTTGCGCTGCTCTTGGTAGATTGCTCTGGTCATTATGGAAATGATCTGGCTGCGTGTTCTTTAATGTGTGCGTTGTCAGTAAATCACACGCAGAACTTTCCCTCCCATCAGTGCTTTTATGGAATTGCGCTCTAATTTGCTCTGTTTAGTAAATCTGGCCCTTAATCTTTTGTTGTGCTTTACACCTGTTTTAACTAACATACTAAGTATTTGATTATAATTTTAAGTTTTAACTGTAGTGTGTTATTTGATATTATATTTTCTTTTTTAACAAGGGTAAGGTACAAGAAACCCCTAGTTTTATGTGAGTTTGCACAGAACATCAATCACTTGGAACAATTTTCACATAAAATGAGAATTTTATTGGCCATGCAATAGTGACTACAAAAGGAATGAGTGTTTTGTAGTGAAGTGACATTTACCTCACAGTTGATACAATTATATGCACTACTTTGGCAAGTGCTCAGGCTACGACTATTGTGTTATTATTAACACTAGATACATTGTTTCTATGGCTTCATGCTTTGGCCTGGCATTTCAAAATGAGTGGAGTTTCAGGCATCTCAGTGTCGACTGCTTCTACATGCAAATCTGTATCTGTTGCTGCCATAGAGGCAGCTCACAGCCCAGCAGCGGGGTTGACGGGAAAGGTCGACTCATCTGCATAGCTCCACGTTACTGTTAATGCGTGCTGTGATTGGATTGTGCCTTGTGGCCAGTCAAGCGATGAAATTTCTTATTTCATGCCCTCCTAAATGAATTCTTCTCCAAGGGCTCCAGTGTGTTGGGATTGTAGCTCATTCTCTGAATGGATAAGCAGGGAAGATTGAGTGTGTGTGTGTGTTCATGTGTTCATATAACTATGTGAAAGTAGGGAATGATATTATAGTAAGGAAAGTTCATTTTCATTAAAAAAAGAAATTTGTCTTGTAAAGTCTCCTGGTTATGCTCGCTCTGGTCTAACCAAAATTTAGCTTGGTTAAAAAAGCCAGCAAAATAAGTACTAACATGCTGTTTGAAAGGCCAGTAATACTCTCAAAGGTTAAACCCGAATGCTTACATCTAAAGTGCCATTAGAACATCCTCATATTGATTTGCCATGATGTAATACTGTCCCTGATAACATAGAAGTGATTGATTATCACTTGTGGTGTCTGTCTGTCTAAAGTATTGAGTTTGCCAATCAGTCAGATGGCTGCTTAGAGTCCTATTGACATTTGCATTATTGGCTCCCTGTGATTGGTGACACATTGACTTTTTATCTGTTGCCTGCCATGGCCTTTAAAGCAAGAGCTGTTTTTGCTTTCATGGTGTTTTTACACTTGGCTTGTTTCAGGGTCTGTTCAAAAGTAATGATGACAAGCAATGACACAGAGGACATAAGTCACTTATTGGAATTTCATTGAGACTACGTATTAAAAACGTATAAATAAAAAAATTAGGTAACACTTTACTAAAGGGACCAATTCTCACTATTAACTTGCTTGTTAGCATTGCCTATTATTAACATATTGGCTGTTTATTAGTACTTAAAAAGCACATATTCTGCACGACCATATTCTACATCCCTAATCCTACCCAATACCTAAATTTAACAACTACCTTACTAACTATTAATAAGCAGCAAATTAGGAGTTTATTGAGGCTAAAGTCGTAGTTAATGGTTTATTAATAGCAAGAATTGGACCTTAAAATAAAGTGTTACCAAAAATTAAACTGGCATAATTGTTGTGCATTTACATGTTAAAAAATTAAAATGATAATACAGTAAGGGTGTCACGAATCTGATTCGTGGCCTTCCGTCCGACTGCCACAAGAGGTCGCCTCTCCATCATATTAACTTTCACACCACACATCACACTGGACTGCATTTCCCATCATCCATTGCACTGATGACACACACACAGCTGATTGCCCTGATTGCATATACACAGCTGAATGCACTGATCACACAGCTGTCACCAATCACACGCTCACCTAAGAGCTATTACACACACTACATAAAACGCACTCAGATCCTGATCTAGTTGCCGAGTATTGTCTAGCGTTTAGCACTCTCCTAGTGTTAGCTACTTACCAAGCCTTTCCGTGTTTGTTTTTGTGTTCAGTCTCCTGTATTGTTCTGCATTTATCACTATCCGAGTGTTAGCTGCTTTACGGAGCCATTCCTAGTTTCTGTTTCTTATTTTAGTTTAAGTCTAATCTTTTCATGTTGCCTTGTTGTCTGGTTCCTGATCTTCTGCCTTGTATCTTGGATTAACCCTTTGCCTTCCATTTGGACTGTTTGCCCCTGCCTGGACCATTGCTCGTGTACCTGGATTACCCCTCTTGTCAAGCCCTCTGGATATTGTTTGCCGATCGAAGACCACGCCCGTTTACTTGAGTACTCATCTGTCTTGCCCTCAATATACCTGTTTGCCATTTGTTCGACCCTGCCTGTGTTTTTGACCATGTCTGTTAATAAAAGCTTGCAAATGGATCCATATGCCTCACATCTCGTCGGCTCCGTTAAAAAGGGGGAAATAAACTATTTCTATTCTATACAAACACAAAACAAAAATCAGAAGTGATCAGTAATGGACTGAAAGACTTCTCAATGGACGTTTCAGTCCTGCATAAAGGTGTAGAAAATACAATATACATTCACTCAGCATGAAATGAAAATTCACCCTATCTATTTTCTAAATGCGTCTATTGTGAACTTTTTTTTTTTTTTTTTTTTTTTTTTTTGACCTCGTAAGCTAATGAAATTCTCACAACTTCATGTTCTGTTGAAACAAGTTTTTTTTTATTTTTTTTTCATTTTGTATGTTTTTATTTCTTTCAAAGATCAATGTGAATGCAAGGACAACTGAATTATTTTCTGTCAGTTCATTTTTGGATCTCATGCAGACGACTTTAGTGTGAGAACACCCTCAGAGATGATAATGATGCTGCTGGCTCCTTTACAGTGCACTGACTTTCAGGAAACACAAAAGACAAAACCTGTTAAACTTTTTGCTTTCTTGATAAACATACTCTTTCGTGAGGTGAAACATCTCCTGCTAAAATCACTTAGGTTGCATCTGAAATATCCTATTGTATGAGTAGGTACTTCTTTTGAATAAGTAATTACTTCCCAACAGTTAAAAAAGTAAATTGTATGAATGTGTGTGTGTGTAGTATGAATGCAATCAAGATATACTACATTTGGAATATTGTCACTGTCACATGACCTACTAGTGCCAGTTGTGTCTCTTCACCAACTTGGTCTCATGACGAAAACGTACCTGTGGGAACTTTTTCGCAAGGTGCGAAATACGTACCGCCATGTATGTTTTGTGACATGTTCGATGTGAAATGTCCACTGGGTGGCGCTAAAATAGTGTTTTTTTTTGTTTTTTTTCTTTTCCCGGAACAGATGAACGTACATATGGTATGTTTTATGTGATGTTGGTTTTGTAGGTGTCACTGCAGTTCTGACCTGAAATGCCCATTGAGTGGCGCTATAAGCCTAATGCTCTGTGACGTTTTAAAATAACATACCATCTGCAATACACCTAAACCTACCCGATAGTATGAACAAAAGAGAATGTGATGTAAACACGCAATCGCAAGCATGCCGTTTTAGCTTGTTTTTTGATCTCTCCTCTTTCAGCTCTTTCATTGTGAGTTGTTTTTGATGGGATTCATACCCAAAAGATTCTGCATCTTAAGTCCAATTCCATGCAGGCTGAGCTACTGAGCAAGCTTGTTACGTCCGGAAAGCGAAACATATGGAGCTGTAATCATAACTGTGTACGAAAACGATTACAAGTGCTCGCTGTTTTACCGTCTTTAGTGTTAATTTCTGTTGGAAACTACAGTGATATGTACTTATTGGTACATATTTTGCATCTTGCGAAAAAGTACATTTTCCTCATGAGACCATGTGGCTCTTCACTGTCATTCACAAATCTTCTCTCATGGCCTTATGGGATTGTAAAAATGTCCTTTAGATGCGCTTTTCAGAATTTCTGTGGAAGGTCATTCAGTCATACATAAACATTTATGAATACTGTTAAACTGTTTTTCACACATGCTGTTTGTCGCATGCTACATAATAGGGAAGAATATGATTCCGGATGCAGCCAGTGTGTTAGAAAAATATACAGTAGATTTGGCATTGATCACACAGTCACACAGTGCTCTTCTTGATCTCCACTGAGTTCAGCCATTAAAGCAATTGCTTTGTTTAATCAGCCTCGTTTCATTTGACCATCTTCCTCACCCATAATTCCTCTGTTAGATCACTCTGTGTGTGCATCCAACCTTGTACCTCGTATTTAAAAGAGTTAACCTGTGTGGAAATTACAAGATGAAGACAAGGAGATAGCATCTCTCAGTCAGAATGGAAAAGATTTTAGTTTAATCTCACAAAGCTGCAGGTTACAATGAATCTGCTATGTTGTGAGATAATCAGAATAACCTTTGTGGCCACAGCATTCTCTTTCATCCACCAGTTTCCTGGCTGATTTTATGTGATGTTTGTATCGGAACAGTGAGTGTAAATGCTGATCTTACATCATCCCTTGTGATTAATTTAGTTTCTCTCTCCCTCAAATCTCATTTGTGATGTTTGCTAATGGAAAACAGAGCCAGGGAGAGTTTCGAACGAGCAAGCACAATCACTTTTTCTTGAGAAATTGTAAAACAAACAAACAAACAAAAAATATGTTAGCCTGCATCTCAGCTAGTGTCCAAGTGTGTATGATCAGGTGAAAGATCAGCCCTGTTATGAGCTTGCCTCTTGGTTTATCTGTGTTCCTTCTCTCTCCAGAGGAGGATAAATCAATTGCACTTACAGAACTGTGGAAGGCAGAGCTGATATCAGCATGATGCATTATGGGTATGCTCTGCAGTAAAAGCAGCAGCTGTATTTTAACAAAAAGCATTATTCTCTCTAATTGAGATTCACTGGCTCCGGCTGGACACTAATAGGGGTTTCAGGGTGACACGTGAGCTTCTGTGAGAGTTGTACACGTCCTCTGCCTCTGAATATTTGCAACACCCTCTTGGGATGATTTTTGCTCAGCTACACCGCCCTGCCGTGATCCGCAAGCCTTACTTTCAGAGCATCGACCTGAAACTGTTTCCTGCAGAGGTTCTGATGAGCTCTGGCCCGACCTGAGGTCTTGGGCTGGTGGTGGGCAGCAGTGTCACACTCCACAGCCACTGTGAAACTCCTGCACTTCCACTAATGAGAGAACGTGCTGAAGCCTGTAGAAGACTGAGCGCTAACAACCCTGACCCGCACAACATGAGGTCATTCAGGGTCCGCCGCATGAGGCCTGAAATAGTCCTGAAATACAGTGGAAACCAGTGGAAAAAAGGCGTGCGCATTGACAAAGGTGGTCCGGATAAGACTGAATGTATTTAATTGTGTAATTCACCCGTTTCATGATTGTAGGTTGAATGCGGGGTGGTTTTCAGTCGATTGAACAATGGTCCTTATAGCAGTGAGACTTTATATTCAGGCAAAGACATTTTCTGCACCAGCAATTTTCAGTGCTTTGTTGTATTATCCATCCTGTCAGTTACTGAATCCACTTTCTTTGTTTCTTCTTCAGTTTCAAGACTTAAGTTACTGTGCCTTGTGTTGATGGGGGGGAAAATTATACGATTTTAGCGTTCAGCACTTGGTACTTGACCACATGTGGCTTTACTCTCGCTGTCACGCGGCCACAGGTAGAACTCAATTACAGACCTATAAAGTGGAGTCATTTCAAACACCAACCACTGAGAAAATGGTCCCACCGAGGTCAGTGAATGTAAGGCAGAACCAATTAGTTTCTTCAGTCAAGCTCTTTAGAGCTCTCACTGAAAAGTGTACTTGTTGAAAGGAACCAAGGTCAAACTGATTGAGGATGATTCTCTTTACTGTATTTGTGAGATGTTTGTGGGATGTGAGATGTGTCATTTGTAGGATATGTTGCTTTTGCTTTTTAGACTGATAGATGACGCATGACAGGGGTCTGATCTGATTAGTCATTTGTTTGAGAAATGGAGTTGAAACTCTATGGCTGTATTCACACACTGCAGCAGAATACTGCTGTCTGGCTTTTTTTGAGGTGATAAATAAAAAATGTAACGCTGACAGTGATCCAGACCAGTCTGACACAGCTAAACTGGCTCAACCAGTGGTGTGAGTTTACCACTATTCTATTGATCCAACTGGCAATGTCGCAGATATTGATACTAATACTGACATATCAGATTAAATAGATATTTTTTTCTGATTTCTGTGGATATAATATATTTGAGTACTCTCATTTATAACATTGCAACCCTGGCTCACTGGAAAAACAAGCTTACTCTAACATTATTGCATTGCATAACAGTTTTGTAACTCCAAAAACACACCTATACTCAAAATTTGTTGTAGTTTCCAGCTGAAATGAACACTAGTGGCAGTGAAACACCAACAACTTTTATTTCTTTTACTTTTATACAGGCATAATATTGATTAATGGCTTATTTTGACTTATTTTTGTATGGTTCCTTGCACAAAACCTATGTTATGACCTCAAAACATGTTTACCATAGTGCATGACTTGCAAATGAATGCATTTTGATGTTTCCATCACATAACCAGCTCCATATGTATGTCTTTTCTGACTTGGTAAACATGCTCAGTAGCTCACCTGGTACAGCAATCAGGTACAAGTCACTTGAAACATGAGTCACGACACTCGAAAGAAGTGTTCAAAATGTCTGAAAATGGCATTTGCTTCAGCAGACACATTTTTAACTTCTGTAGAGTAGGGTTTGGTGACATTTAATTTGCCATGATAAATGCAAGAACAAAAAGAAAAATGTTGCAACCGTCAGGCTAATCTGTTTCAAAGAAAATTGAAAGTGCCTTTACCGCTACTTACTGGAATTTTTTCTTCAAACTGCCATAAAATGTACAAAAAGCAACATTACATAACATAATTTGACAAAGTGTCACTACAAGCGCATTGTTTTTTTTTTTGTTTTTTTTTTAAGTTTTCTTCATGAGACTGGTTTGAACATTTATTAGCCTTAAACTGTTCAGATTACTTGTTAATAGTTACAAAAATACAATGAAATTTTAAAATAAGATCAATTTTTCAAACTCATTACACTTTTTTTAAGCTTTGTTGTGATTTAGTCCTATACAACTACTATTTGCTAACAGTTTGCCCCTAGTTTAAAGCATGTGATATGCATTAATCTTCCATTTAAAATGTTAAGTAAAGAAATAAAGTTAAGATAACACCCAAACATCCAGAATAATAATTTCTATGTGCGTATGGTGCAGTATCAGTAATGTAAGCATTGATCGACCAGTACTAAGCAACCCATCCCCATGGCTAAGGCAATAGTGACACTATAGTGGTTCACCGTTTATGAAACAGTCATGAATGATGCTTCCAATCATGCAGCTTGTTAAAGGTGTGCTATTCCTATTACAATAAAAGGTTCACTGATATGATCAAACAGGTTCTTTCCTTCCAAATTATAAAATGTGTAAAAAAAAAAAATTGAAAGACAAATTAAAAACATGGCATTTTTCTGCATGTGTTTAGATAAAAGCAGCATCCTGAAATATCTAACTTCACTGACCACTACAGTCACAGGTATTAGTAAAGGCTATTGCAAGTTAGAGGACATCGACTTTGTCTGTATTTGACTCAAGGCCTTTTATTTCTCAGTGCTAATGTGCAGTTTTACACTAGAGGGAGCTGTTCCTCTTTACTGCCTGCTATTCTGTGAGTCTTCATACTACAGGCAACCTCATTGCCCTTCACTTTGCAATGGCTGTTTAATCTCTTTGAGTACTTTATAAAGATATGAGAAAACATGCACTTATTATGTGGCCTCCTTAATATCTGCTTTGGTTCCCTAATGGCCCTGCAGTCACGGTGAATCAAGGTGACAATGTGTGTGCATGCATTAGTGTGTGTGTTTATACACACAACAATCACTCAGCATTTCTACTAGTATTCATTAACCCCTTTTTGACTAATGTTTCTGCTGGTAAATGTGTAGTTCACCACCAAATTAAAATTCTGGGAATATTTACTCACCATAATGTCATTTCAAATCTGTAGGACTTAGTTCTATTGCACACAAAAGCGAAGAGAACATTTTTCAGTATGTCTCCTTTTATGATCCACAGAATAAAGAAGTCATACAGATTCAAAGTAACCAAAAGAGTAAGTAATTACCAAAATTGTTATTTTAGGGTGAACTATCCTTAATACAACATTTAAGCAATTTTCTCCTGCCTGAAGAAATCATGCAACCAAAAAAGAAACAAACAAAAATCCTTAATTCATACAGAAAAAAAAAAGTTGTTTAATGCTGGTTATATGAAGGTATTGTTGTCTGTATATGTGTCCTTGTTGATTATACTCTATTCAGTGACTTTGAATCACCAGTTTCAAACCTTGACATTTGATGAAAACATAGTCCCCATGGAGTTACATGCACGTTACAGAATCTTTGCCTACACTTAACGGCATTGTTCCTCCTCACGCCTGTGATGTTTTTATCTCAGTCTGTTTTGCTGATGCTTCTTACACCTTGAGTTTCAAAGAACTGCTTGATGGATTCTCAGAATTCTCAACGCGATTAAAGTGGAATTGATCAGCGGTGGTAATTTGTTGAAAGCATGTTTAGATGTTGACAGCACATGTCTTTGAAGTTTGTTAGATGAGAATTAAAGATTATTTAAAGAGACTGTGAAATGAATGGATTTTTTGGTCATGTAATGGTAATAGAGCGTTGCAGTGATGTATTTTTGTAGGCCAACCCAGAAGTTAGCATTAGCCTGGTTCTCTCAAAAAAAAAAAAAAAAAAAAAAATAGAATACAGTTTTTCCATTGGCTTTAGGATTATTGCAAAAACTAAGCTCTGTGACCAACAAAAGTTTATGATGCTTGCACGTTTTCTTCATCATGTTGATGAACACAACTTTTATGAATTTTGAAGCCTAAATACAACTGCTAGAAGAAAACAAATCTACACCACAGTCACATGACTTCAGCATCACCAACTTTTTGCGTTAGTAGAGCTTGCATGAGCACAATTATAAACAAAACAAGGCTGTGAAAGTGGACTTGTGAGCAGATGATTTTAGCTGGTCAACATGATGATGTTTAATGTAGTCCCTGTAGTCCCATTAAGCCACTTGTTAGCAACCACCTTTTTCAAGTAAAAGCTTTAAAAAAAATCACGAGGGGTCTTACTGATGTATTTTCTAGAATAAAATGTGAAAATATCTTGAGCTTGAGTTCACCACTGTGGTGACCCAGTAGTGCACAACACAACGAAATCTCCACAACACAACGGAAAAAAGCCGCAACACAACAAAATTAGCACAAAACAATGCAAACAAGCCACAACACAACAGAAACAAGCCACAACACAACAAAATTAGCACAACACAACGGAAACAAGCCACAACACAACAAAATTAGCACAAAACAATGCAAACAAGCCACAACACAACAGAAACAAGCCACAACGCAACAAAATTAGCACAACACAACAGAAACAAGCTGCAACACAACGATATTAGCGCAACACAATGGAAACAAGCTGCAACACAACAAAATTAGTGCAACACAATGGAAACAAGCTGCAACACAACAGAAACAAGCTGCAACACAATGGAAACAAGCTGCAACACAACAAAATTAGCGCAACACAATGGAAACAAGCTGCAACACAACAAAATTAGTGCAACACAATGGAAACAAGCTGCAACACAACAAAATTAGCACAACACAATGGAAACAATCTGCAACACAACAAAATTAGCGCAACACAACAGAAACAAGCCACAACACAACGACATAGCACAACACAACAGATACAAGCAGCAGCACAATGCAGTTAGCACAACACAATGGAAACAAATTGCAACACAACGAAATTAGCAGTTCTCAGTGCTCAAATACACACACAGCAGTCCGAATGTCTATCGTGTAGAGTATCTCACGTAAATACAGTCGGTTATGGCTTAAGTGAATATAAACAGGTGGGTGAAAACTGAATGTGTGTCAGTATTACGTGCCTAATTTCCTAACATTCCTAATTAAATACCTATCTGTGTCATTAATGTTAACCAACAAAAGACATTACATAAATGTATACATGTTAAGTAAACCTACTGTATCTGAAAAATGAGTTTCATTTGTATCTCTACTCAAAAAATGAAAATTGTCATAATATCCTTGATTCAAATATCTCATAAGCTTAATTGATTTGGTCTAAAGAGAGAAGAATTAATGACTATTTTTTTGGAAGACTACATATAAAATAGCTACCAAAATAAATGTTGGTAACTGCAGTTTGACTAAAAGTAATGACTAAAAGTTGACAAAAATGCAATGACTTTTCGTCGACTAAAACTAGACTAAGACTATGAAAGACTCAAATGACTAAAATGTGACTAAGACTGTTAAGCATTTTCATCTCAAGATAAATACTAAGACTAAATCAAAAATGCCTGTCAAAATTAACACTGGTCAATGGTAAAATAAGCTTTTTTGCTCACTAAATGGTGTAGTTACAGCAGGGAAAGTGATTAGGGGGAACATTTTCATTCTTGGGAGCATTTTATTGGACAAAAGTTTGTGTACGCTTCTGCAAATAAATAAGTCATAAGTCATCTTGTATTTCCGTTATTGAAGAAAGAAGCTTGTATTAAGGTCTTTTTAGAAGGATGTTGTGTTTGGATCCACTGCTGTTCACTCTATCAGTGATGGAGCAAATCTTGCTAGGGACTGGAACTGATGCAGTTTGGGATGGTATAAAATGGATAATGAGTGAGAGAGTGGCTGCAGTGTTGGATATCTACTCATTACTTGTGTGTCCAAGGTCCTTCACACCAATAACCTGTAAGCAGCCCAGCCTTGCCACTAACAAGAGAGGAAAATCGAAGAATATCTTGTTGTTTTATAAGCCTTGTCAGCTTTTTCTTTCTGCTTTGGAACAAAATCATGTTCCATATGAACACAAACCGACACATTGTATTGTATTTTAGTGTCTATCCTCCCGAACAGCTGAGAACATTTTTGGTATTTATTGCTTTTCAATCAGTTTTGTGTATACAAGTAACAATGTTAAAAACAGTTTAAAATTGAAACCAAGAACATGCATCCAAAACTTTATGGTGAGCTGTGTAATAGACCTCCAGCATTAAAATATCTTCTCTTTGTTCCACAGAAGAAATAATTATACAAGTTTGGAACGGCATGAGGATAAGTAAATGACGTGAATTGGTTCTTTTGGACAGTTTGAACAGTTCACATGAATGAACCATTAAAAAAAAAAAAAAAAAAAAAGGTAGCTCCTGCTGTTGATCACGATGTTTTGAGTCAGTTATATAATTTTGGTTTTAAATTTTAGTGGTTGTGTGTAGTATAAATATACATATTTAAATTCTGTCACTCTAATTGAGATCCTTTATTGATTTTTGTGCCACATACATATACTATTATATTGTCTAGTAGTTACAGTATGTAGATGTATTGATCTTTTAAATTATGAGTTTCTACAGGATATCTATAGTGCTCAGTGTGTATAGGGAGACTGTGGATCGGAGCTCGGCTTCTGTAATGCATTATAAGGAGACGTCTTCAGCGGAAAGCACTTTGGGTAAATAGACCCAGTTGAGGCTGAGCCCTAATTGGTAGTCAAGGGAGCGTGGGTGAGATTACCAATTATTACAGAGCACAAAGCATGAGCTATAAAAGCCCCTTCTGGAGTCTGGTGGAAAAGGCAAATTTCAACAGACGCTGAAACAAAAGACATACTGCAATGTAGCAGAAATTATTAGTATGGTAATAGCTGATGATGAGAAGTACTTCAGCTTTTGAAATAGTGATAGTCCACTAATACTGGTAGTACATTAGTACATCAGTAAATGTAAAGTTTTTTTTTTTTTTTTAACCAATGATTATCAACCAAAAACCATTTTATATGTAGTCTAGTTTCAGCTGTAATAGGATACATCCAGGGGATGTTCTGAAATATGGTGTGGTGGCTGGAGGTTTTTGAATGTTTATTTGAATGCTTGTTTCTGATCAAGCCATACTTTGGAAAAATTGTATTTAATAACATATATAACTACATTTCTTTACATTTCTAAAAAAGTTTGTGTAGTGTCAACCTCCCCTAATGCAGTCTAGTGGTAGGTACTTTACTATATCTTCAGTGCTGCATACAGTTGGGTACAAAACTCTTGGACCACACTGAAAAAAAAAAGATATTGAGCAACTCTTTTTAACTTTGCACAGATATTCAGATGTTTATTCTTCTCTGTTTATTCTTCATGTTTTATTACATGTTTATTTTTCTCTGAATCAACAGAAACCATGCTAGGGGCACATAATCATTAGGCTTTAAACAAACTTGACTGTGAAACTGTGGAGAAAAAAAAAAAAAAAGTCAGATCACCCACCCCTAATATTTATATGCGTTTTGTGTGCTGTACTGTTATTAAATCTCATTGATCTACATTACACGCTATCAGAATTTCATTTTACATTTTGACCATATAAATATCAGCAACCAAATTCTTGCTCAGTTTGAGTCTTTAAGTAAAGTTGAGGTGGTTTTTTCCTCGAGATTGAGCTCCATTTTCTCTCTATATCAGACTAAATCAGACTCAGCTATAAGCCTGAATATCAAATATAACAAAAACACATGAAAACTTTTTTTTGTTGTTGTTTTCATGTCTGATGGTTCAATAAATCTTTAATTCAAGGATCAATAAAAAAAAAATCAGACCATTATTTCATGTCAGGCTTTACATGGTTATTATAATTTGTAATGAAAAATATTGTATTAAATTACTGTATACACATGCAAAATTGAAGCATTGAAGCAATCCGAAATGGCTCCAATCTAATCTCAGACATTTTTATACTTTTTTTGGAAAGAAATCTGCAGAAAGGTTTCAAACTTGACAAAATGCATTAAACTCATCTGAGATTAGTAAAAGCAGTGTTGGGGGTAACACATTACAAGTAACTTGAGTTATGTAATCAGATTACTTTTTTAAAGTAACTAGTAAAGTAACGCATTATATTTACAACTTTTATATTTACAACAAAATATCTAACTTTTTCAGTAATGCAAGTTACTTTGTTTTCCATTCACTGATTTTTTTTTATTTATTGCCAAAATAAGTGTAATAATAGTAAAATAATTGTTATTAATTTATTAATTGTTATTACACTGAACAAAATTATAAACTCAACACTTTTGTTTTTGCCCCCATTTTTCATGAGCTGAACTCAAAGATCTAAGACTTTTTCTATGTACACAAAAGGCCTATTTCTCTCAAATATTGTTCACAAATCTGTCTAAATCTGTGTTAAGGCCGGTACACACCAAGTCGACGGTCAGCCGATGGGCAGTTTTTGTTCGTCGGCCGACTAAATTTTCTCAGTGTGTTCCACACCGTCGGCTGAAGTTGGTCCTCGTCGGCTTGCTTTCAGCCAATTCGACATGTTGAATCAGCGTCGGAGCTCGTCGGTAGGTCGGGCCATCTGATCATACTGATTGGCTGTTCAGCTGGCGAACCAGTGCGCGAGAAAGGCGTAGAATGGACGTGCTACTTGGCCGTCGGTTGTCGAGTGTCGGCTTGGTGTGTCAGGGCAACTTTGGACCCATGACGCTGCCGACGTCGGCCGACCCTGCAGTCTGCTTTCGTCGCCACTAGTTCGTCGGCGTCGGCTTGGTGTGTACCGGGATTTAGTGAGCACTTCTCCTTTGCCGAGATAATCCATCTACCTCACAGGTGTGGTATATCAAGATGCTGATTAGACAGCATGATTATTGCACAGGTGTGCCTTAGGCTGGCCACAATAAAAGGACACTCTAAAATGTGCAGTTTTACTGAATTTGGGGGGGTCCGAAAACCAGTCAGTATCTGGTGTGACCACCATTTGCCTCACGCAGTGCAACACATCTCCTTCACATAGAGTTGATCAGGTTGT
>JAFVLL020011549.1:0-38293 GCA_021397915.2 Tor tambroides
TAAAGTATAGTTACACTACATTTTCCAATACTTAAATTCACAAAAATGAATTCAAATGACAAAACTATTGACATAAATGTTTCTTTAGACCAAATAGTGCAAGTTTTACTATAGATTATCAGTAAACAACATTAACATGAAAATTAGCGCTTTACTTAAGCACCCTCCCGCTGATTCTCCAAATAACTATAAAATGCAGTTTACAATTGAAAATTTACTGTTAAAACATCACCTTAAGGCACGACAATATAGACACACACCCATATGAGCACATCACCCTCTTGCCTCTAAGTGCATGTCTGTCAAGGAGACCCTGTTGTTTTCTTCTCCTCTCATAAATTAGTATGGAATGTGACTGTTTACTGCTAAACATTGCCTTGTTCTTGTGTTTGAAACTGGTGTGGATCTCTGGTAGGACTGGTATCTCAAGTAGACCTCCTCGTATGCTTACAGGGCTTTAAGCTTAAGCAATGTCACCCCTGTGCACACTTGGCTACCAAAATTCACAGCAACACATGTGCAATTCATTGTCTCAATCCAAAAAACATGCAAACACATCACAGTGTCCCAGACTCAAAGACTCAGACTGGTTTTACGATTCACACATTTTCCAAGCCACCGTGTCTGTGACACAACAGTGACCCTGGATTCAGCCTGTCACTGGAGATGAATGAGTTTCAGTGTTATTCTTTCTGTAATTGGTGAAAACAAATAAAGATTGCCAAGCCTCAAGTCAATGGAAACATCTTTAGTGGACTGCTTCATTTTTCTCTCTTATTTACACAGCATTATGATGCTGAGAACACTCCAATAATCTGATACTATCTTCTGAATCCTCACATTAGTAGTTCATGGCAAGATTAAAGTATCTGAAATTCTTTGTCATAGTTTTGCTGAAGCAATAGCAATAGAGTTTGGAAACAGCTCCCTGTCCCTTACCGTCACCCATCTACTAAAGTTCAGAATCCAGTGCTTTAAGTTTCATTTGAACATGAACTGATGAGTTAAACAGGAGTCCCTGTTGAAAAAAAACAGACTATGCTGGTTAGGTATGTTTTGAAGCATGGCAGCTGGTTTAAGCTGGTACTTAGTTGGTCCTGAGCTGGTTGTAAACTGGTTATGAGCTGGTCCTGAGCAGGAGTTAGTAGGAGTTAAACCAGCTGCCATGCTTCAAATCACTTAACCAGCATATGCTGGTTTTTTCAACAGGGGTAGCAATTACTGAATGTGATGAAATAAAAAGACTGGCAGAAAATAATGTCAGAATATGTCTATTTATGCACACAGAAACAAACATTCAACTTGATCAATGCTGTCTGATAATGAATTAATAAATGACTCTTAAGACTTTAAGTACTTTTAAGTGAATCAAAACCACGCAAAGTGACCAATTTTGCATAATTCATCAACAAATGACTCCTACGAGACAGTCCTTTTTAGTAAATAAAAAACAAAACAGTGACCAATGTACCATAATTCCCAAAATAAATGACTCATGACCTTGTTCTTTCAAATAATCAGTTTGCAAAGACAAGTTATCAAATTGACTTTGAAACTCTGAAACTTTTTAAATAAAATTTACAGCATTAGTAGCAAGAATGTATTTCATACAAGCAAAATTGAAATTATAACTAAAATCTAACAGAATCAGAATCAAATCAGATGGGATCCAAACTGAATCAAATCAGGAAAATGTCTGGACATCCAGTCTAATAGTTTCAAAAAGATTTCTTCTGCGTTGCAATATTGTGAATATCAGGTGGATCAGGAGGAGTCATTTAGTTACTGATTCAACCTTATACTTAATTTACTGGCATTTCTCACTAGCATTTTTTTATTTAAAAAAAATAAATAAATAAAATAAAAAATAAAAACGAGACACATGATTTGGGTTTTCAGTCTCGAACAAACTTTGAGAGACACACGCCCCCTCCTGTAGCTTGGTTAGTCTAAGCTTGACGCGAGGGTTAAAAAAAAAAAGGATCCAGAGTTTTGGCTCAGCCAAAGGGAGAGGCATTTCCTGATCCAAACGTTGACAGAATAGATTCTAATGAAACAACCCATCCGCAAACAAAACCCGCCACCTATTCTTTGGAAATCCCTGCAAGCAGCACATTTCTGAGTGGCATCAGTTCTGCTAGATCAATCAACAACCCAAAACAAAAGAGAGAGAGAAACTGAGGTTGGAAACAACTTGGTCAATAAGCAACTGGAAAAATCTCTCACTTTTGCAGCATGGAAAATTAATACATGGAAAAGAAGCCATCACTTTGTCCAAATCGAAATGGCCACTGCAACCGAGTTGTAGCATGGGTGATGTATGGATAAGTTGGACTACTACACAAACTATGAGTAGGATGATAAATATGTTTCAAATAACGGTGGATATGAGTTTTCATGGCAGCCGGACTATACATCACACTGTGTTTTAAAGGCTCGTGAATATATCCTTTCCTAGAGCGGTCTGGCTTTTGATAGGTCGGTTTGAGTTATGGCACTCACTGCGGCTGTGTTTGTGTTGTAATAGCAGAGCAGACGGGCGTCCGGAAATCCAGACCAGTGAAAACGGCTGCACCTCATGAACACACTTCACACTCCCCATCCCCAAAACTGTCCCATGAGCAACACGCTGGAATGTGCCACCGAGAAAGCACTGCGACTATCTTTCACACACACTCAACTGAGCGAGATGAAATGCCACACATGCAAAATTAATCAAACATGCAAAACAAGTTGTAGCACCATGTTAGGAACAATGCTTGGCCTTGTAAAGTGCAAAACATCACACCCTCTACATCTAATATGTTTTGTTGTTTTTTTCAGAACACCTACATCTGTGTAGGAAAGTTGAGAATACTAAATTGTTTAAAAAAAAAAGTTAAAAAAAACAGCATATTATGTTAAACATACTATACACTTTTACACAAAGTATACTCTTTTCCCCCTTATATACAATTATAAATCAAATTATATATATATGAAGAGTTCAGATGCAAAACCCTCTAAGTGCCATCTGAAATTTTCATGTAAAATAAGCATTTTTATCAGACTCCTATATTTATGCTCAGCTATTTCTCTTTAACTGCATAGAAAATGTCCCATATATTGCCATTAGAGTAAAATTACTGAACCTAAACATAGGAGCCTGATAAAAATGCTCATTTTAGATGAAAATTTCAGATGGCACTTAGAGGCTTTTGCATCTGAACTCTTCATATTATATATATATATATATAATCAAATAAGGTCAGATGTGACTGAAGAAAACATTTGAAAAACACTATAGACTGTGCTGACAGATGAAATGCTTTCACCAGGGGGCGGTATGGGAGACAAAGTTGTTGGTACTTCACTCTAAATGATTTTAAAACTCACAACCGCCAAACACAAGAGCAAATGCTGAAGAGATTTAAGTACAGGTCTAATGTGTTCTTTCAAAACATTTCTTTCTTGTCTATTGCAAAAACTGAAGTCAAACTAGATTATCCCTCTACTTTGAAGTAGAAAGATTACAAGTAAACAAAACATCTAAGAATATTAAGTTAAGTCTAGTAATAAGTATAAGCTGGTGATTCATCAGTGAAGCATCACCGCCAACGCCCCTTTCCTCACAAACTCTCTTCAGTTTAAATTTTCAGGCAATAAACTCTCAAACACATAAATAAAAACCTTTCAGACAGCAATAAATCAACTGCCTATTTACTCCAGCTAGTATATTCTAAACATCAAAGATGCTGTGATCCTCTCAAAGAGTTTTATGACTCACTTAAAAACTGTTTGCATGCATATAGAAAAAGTTACTTATGATTCACACTCACCACTGTAGAGAAGCCTAAAGGGTCAAATATTGTATAGTTTGGAGAGGGCAGGCAGACGTGGAGACGAAGTGATGCAAGCGTGAACGTGACTGCAGGGTAAACGTAGTAGTAGTGAAATGAGGAAAAGTGTACGCTCCTCCTCTCCAAAATCCTGAACAGCCCAGAACTCTGGTTGGGTGTGGTCTGGAACTCAATACGTGCTGTGCTATACTGTACTGTGCTGCGCTGAGGGAGGGAGGGGAAGCTTTCTGGAAGCATTAGGTGTTGACAGTATGTACAGAATTCATTGCGGAATGCTTCCTTTTGAATCTGGACCAGGTTTAAGACTTCAGAAGTCAACATCACATGTCATTTGTCCCAAAACGGCCTGCTCTGAATGAGTCACGCATCAATTTTGCTGCTCATTCTCACATGATTTTGAAGGAGAGTGTGACAGATTTGGTTGGTGGTTTGTGTGTGTCTATATGTGGTTCTCTGTGGTGTTGAAGAAGACCAAGAGTACAGAGGAAAGTCTTAGCCTGTTCCTGGCGGGAACTGAGAATGAGGCCAGCGGCAGGAAGAGTGGAGCAAGGAGATTTACTCACAAAGGAAACAGCTTTGCCCCCCAATTTCAGCCACTGAATGCTCAGCTACCTCTCCCTTGTTCTTCTAAATAGCTGCTTCTGTGAACAACCAGATGACTATACAGATATAAAATATCTACAATATTCATAGTTAAGTACATATTTAGATAGATAAGCACTGTGTGGCTATGTGTATCTGCATTCCCACTGAGCATATTTATTATGTAACAGAGCTATATTGATATACACCATTGTTTTATGCCATCTGCAGCCATCTGCAAATATTTGTCTATTCCTTTCCCGTGTGCTCCTCCCTTTTGCATTACATCCCCAGGATTCTGGCTCCCTAGGTTTCCTGAGCGTGTGTATGAAATCTAAGCTAGGGCTGACTGACTCTGATTGAGACTAAGACTGGATTGATTGGCTTTTTCTCTAATAGGACAACAGTGCTTCAAAATAAACTGCAGCACTTACCTTTCAGTAAACAGCTGTTACTGTTACAGAACATGTGGCTTCTTAACAAAAAGCCAAATATTTTTTATCTGATTTCAAACTTAAACATACAAACGATATTTCAAACTACAGTAAAGTTTGTAGACAAACTTTGACTAATTAACCCTACTTTATAGGAAGATGACACCACCAGAACTATTAAGTTATGGAAATGTGCAGTAAAATTCCACACTGGAAACGAGATTCAAACGTTTTTGGAATTTTGAACATTATAAAAAATTAAAGGAAGTTCACTTCCAGAATGAAAATTTCCTGATAATTTACTCACCACCATGTCATCCAAGATGTTCAGGTCTTTCTTTCTTCAGTCGCAAAGAAATTAAGTTTTTCAGGAAAATATTCCGGGATTTTCCCTTTATAATGGACTTCAATAGAACCCGGGTAATCAAAAAATGGTTTTATTCGTTACATCATAGATCTTTTTTTTTTTTCTTCAGGAAACAGGCAGACTAAATAGCAACACAGAAGCGAACAATAAACGACAGAAATGGCAAAACAAAAATTAAATAATCAAAATTTTGAACTATTATGAGTAACGTTAGAATAAAACATAAATATGATACTTGATCACTGTTACATGAGCCATCAGGCACTGAGCCAATCCAGCATTATCTCCCCACCATCAGACTCTCCATCGCTCGTGGTATTCAGTGCTTCTTATATCTCTTCAGCATCCATAAATCACCTTCTTTTACTCATTTTGTCTTTATTTACCTATTAAACTGATAGCCGCTAGTTCAGTGAGTGAAAGGCGTTGCCTAGCAATGTACAATGTTAAAACATAAGCTGCAAGAAAACGATACAGGCATTATATGGGTAAAAATAACCCGCGTGGCGCTTATATAAATGCCCTGTGTTTTGATCTGGTTTTATCTAAACAATTTTTAACAACAGGAGATTGTAAATTACACATTTTTAGTAAAAGTCAATGACTGGGAGACTTGAATGTTTTATTGAAAATCTGTTATGTACATTTGAATAATAGCAACGGTTAAAATTTACCCCTTGGCGGTACTAGTATTAAGGAGTCAAATATTATCTTGTAATGGGACGGCTAATTTCTGTTATTGATCAGAAGGTGCTCCTGAATTTTTTGACAGTGCTCCTAAATTTTTTAGATTTGGAGCACAAGTGCTCCTAAAAAGAAGAGTAAGAGTAGAGCCCTGTATTTAATACGTAATAAACAGTTTTGTGTAACTTCCGCTAACAGTCGTACATGGAAGCTGTTCCGGGCATAGACATATATAGACGCCCTATTCGACCGCTCCAGGCACGTAGATGCGGCCGCCATCTTGGAACGGTATTTTTGACGTCATTCACCATACTGTAGGTTCGCAGAGAGCCGTTAAGCCGTTCTGTGCAGGATTGTGGCATCTTTCGAATATTCAGTGATTACTATAATGAATGACGTCAAGTTCACCGCTGCAATATGGCGGATGGCTTACGTATAGCAGCACATAGAAAAAGTCGCTAATGAGGCATATATCTATGGCTCCGGGTGGATGATGTAGGATGTATGCACAGCGCATGCGCCAATGAAAAGTGACAAACACAGAAACAAAGGGGAGAACAAAACAAAACAATAGTCATGAATTAGAAGTAAAAGACAAGGATTTGTAAAGAAAAACGTCAAAGGACTTCGATATAAGCCGAGAGGAGACTGGTTTTCCTTTGGTAAAGTAAGGAAACTTTGCTTCGTTTTATATATGGATATTTATTTTGTTACAAAAACTCATCGATTCGCTACAGGAGGCCTTTATTCACTCTTTCGGAGTTGTGTGAGGCACTTTTTAATTATGGATTGATGCGCTTTATTGGACTTCTTTTAAACAGTTGAACACTACCACCCACCCAATGCCATTATAAAGTTTGGAAAAGCCAGGACAATTTTTAATATAACTCAAATTGGATTTGTCTGAAAGAAGAAAGTCATATACACCTAGGATGCCTTAAGTGTGAGTAAATCATGGGCTAATTTTCATTTTTGAGTGAACTAAGCCTTTAAAATATACTTTGGAGGTCCTCCAAAAACCTTTTCTGGAGCTAGATCCACTAAAACTTTCAACAAAAGTTCAGAGACTAAAACATTACCTGATTACATAGATTATTGTCCATCGTCCATGTGCTGTATAATTGTTAAAATGCATTTAGTTATCTTTAATGTTAGGTTTTAATTGTAATTTTTGATGAAATTAGTTTTTTTGTAAGTCTGCATATCCACAGTTCAGTGGCTAAAATTTCAATTTACTCAACATGGTTGTCAATTGCGGAAATATACCAGGTTGAACTGACCCTCCATAGACAGCAAGGGAACTGAAATGTTCAAGGCCCAGAAACGCAGTAAGGACATCAATAAAATGGTCCATGTGACATCAGTGGTTCAACTGTATTTGTTAAATAAATTTATTTTAGTTTTCTTTGTGCACAAAAAGTATTCTCGTAGCTTCATGAAATTACAGTTGAACCACTGATGTCACATGGACCATTTTAACAATGTCCTTACTACATTTCTGTGACTTGATCATGGTAAGACCCTTGCTGTCTATGGAGGGTCAGAGCACTCAGATTTCATCAAAAATATCTTAATTTGTGTTCTGAAGATGAACAGAGGTCTTACAGGTTTGGAACAACATGAGGGTGAGTAATTAATGGCAGAATTTTAATTTATGGGTGAACTAACCCTTTAATTACATGTTTTTTCATTGGTCTAATTTGGCAAGTAAAGGTTAAATGTCTAAAATTTTAAATGTTATTTTTGATTAATTTTGTTTGTTTGTAAGTATCCACAGTTTATGGTTGAATTGGAGTTATTGTAAAATTTCATGGAGTAAATGGTAAATACAGTTAAAATATATAAGTAAATATAGGACATTTGTATATATACAGCATGTAAATGAAATCTACTCATTTTTTAGTGCTTCTGATTTTCTGTTGAATTACTATTGCATTGCATAAGGATTTTAATTATATTTACTCAATTTTACTTCTGAGATTAATTATCTGAATCTACTTAAATATTTTAGTATGTTGGGGTTAGAATTACTATTGCATTGCTTAAAGATTTTAATTATAATTACTCAATTTCTGAGATTAGTTAATCAAATTATTTGAATTTACTTTAGTTACATTTTCTTGATTCTTAAAGTATATTTCAATGATTTTACAACTTTACAATTCGCTCAATATTTTTAAGTGTAAAAATGTTTCACCAAAAAAACTGAGTAGATCATAGTAAAAGTTTTTACAGTGTGGGTTGAAGGTCCAAACTGCAGTTTCAATGCAGCTTCAAAGGGCTCTACACAATCCCAGCTGAGGAATAAGTGTCTTATCTAGCAAAACGATTTAGACTTGTCTGTACTTTTGCAACACTATCGCTTTCTAGATTTCTCTTTTTGCAATAAAAGCACTCAAAATACATTCTAACGACTCAAGTTGACATTTATAGCAACCCCTGACATGCCTTTATTATCCATGGGGGGGGGGGTTCAGAAAATTCCTTGGATTCCTGTCCAAAGTATTGTATAGAATTTGTCATGGGAAAACAAATCCTGTCACAGTCTCAATCAATGATTCTGCTCATTTACAACTTGAAGCATCAGTCATGTATTTTTAATGCTTATAATGAAATCAGTAACTAACAATGCAAAGCTCCATGCATCTTCCAAGCATGCAAACTCCTCCATTCTTGAGTCAATGCATTCCTCTTTTGTCACGCAGCTGTCATTTTGTGTGTTCTGCAGTGATTACAGAGAAGGCAAACTTTGCTCAAGCTATATTTACATCCTTGATGGCTTATGAATTGCCATTGTTCAATTAAAGACAGCAGAAATACAACTAATAACCTCCTGAAAGCTTTGCCAAGAGAAAATCCTATGAGCCGTTTTTACCCACAGCCCACATTTATGCTACACAAAACACAAAAACAAACATTCCCTACTTGACCATATGACGCAGATGAAAACTGGTTCTTTTTTGCCTGCCTTGCAGATTTCAGCTGTGCTTTTGTTGACAAAATTATATTGAGGGCAGAGGGATGTAATACACAATTTAATGCAGTAAAATGTGTATTTATCATCAGACCTTTAAAAGAAACTGTTAAACAGCAACATTTTTCGAGGAAAAGTTAGGACATTGCACAACTGCTAGGACACTGCTAGGCACCATAAATGTCATAAAACACTTAAATAATAAGCAAAATAGTATTGCAGTGCATTAAAAGTGAAGTGTGCAATTTCTGCACAACTAGCACCACTGAATCCAAGGCAAACCGATGTTGCCATTTTGGGCAGCTCAAACTTAAACTTTTTGGTAAATCAGCCTATCAATGGCTTATCTAAATGTTACACCCATCACATCTATGCTTCGCTTACAATAAAAAAAGATTCTGGTTTGGATCAGACATGGCAGGTTTATGTGCTCAGACTTTGTGCTGGATGCCTGGATGCTTCTGGCTCAGTCGGTGCAGTGATGTGGAAATTCTGGAGATCCAGACAGCTGTGAAACAGCAGGCCGACTGCCAAACAGCGCAGAATAAGGTGGAGCCAAAGACTGGGGAGGCCCCACCGTGGCCTCTCTACACCCTCCGCACCAGTCTAACATTGTGCTTCAGATCTCGGCCTAATGAGACAGGAAAATGGAACAAGTATTCTATGTCATGCATTGGGAATGCGGTGTGCATTTATGCAGTCCAGTATGTGGAATCATTTTTGTTTCTAGTCTATCAACGATCCATTGTACTTCCAGGTCACAGGCTCCTCCCAGCTTATCACTAATATAATTTTCGATGAGTCAGTGGAACAAACTGTCTCTGAGTTAAAGCTGAAGTTCTAGTGTGTCAAATTGTAAAAACAATGACAGTTTCCCTGAACATCTCTCATTTTTCATTCAAATAAATAGTTGTCCCCAGTGTGATACCATTGGTTAAACCAGTGTTGCTACGTTGGGCTGGTTGGAATGTTCAAACAGAGCAATGTTTAATAGCGCCACAATGTGTTAAACCTTCTGGGGAAATCAGCTCATGAAATGGATTACCTAAAATTTAAGTGATCATTCACATTTTAAACAGATTTAATGAAAACCATATCCATGAGTGTGTTCTTCACTGTGAGTATGAATAAACTAAACAGCCTGAATACTCAGGATTCTTGAGTGGCCAGGGTGAAAAGGTGCAGAGGAGGACAGTCAGAAGCTTCAGGCTGTTTTGGAAAGAATGCTATGGGTGATGACCAGATCACAGATCGAGAAGTACGGTAGTAAAACCCTAGGGCGATGAAGTGGGTTGGACTACCGTATATCTGAACTTTTTAAAAGCAATGAGTTCATTTTCCATGATAAAGAGCTTGTTTCCTTATGTGCAGATAAGTTCAACTAATACTGTATGCAAAACTCCATATCACAACCATGAGCACCATATCATTAAAAAAAAAAATTAATAGCTATAAGCATTCAAGTTGTGCAGGTATGTGCTGCCACTCATTTTAGAATGCAAAAAACAATATAAACTCATATGTTTTATAACACTTTTTAACTGCAATTCAGAATAGTATATTTGATCATAAAATTATATTTACAGTTCATTTTGAAAGAGAAAATATATGCATGTTTCCATTTGTTTTCCAGTTCAAAAAAAAAAAAAAAAAAGTAAAAAGAATATCAAAAGAAAAAGTTGTAAAATCAAGTTCTTTAAAGCATTTAAAATGATAAATTATTACTATTGCTGAGAACCTGAGCTGGTCTTAAACTCTAAGCATGGAGACACCGCCCATTTGCTCGGGGGGGTAAAAAAAAACTCCTTTATGTTAGCAGTAAAACCAGTTCTAACACTCCCTCACACTTCCCAATCCCATCAATAGCTGTGCAGAACAACATTTATTTTCCAGCACACGTTTTCCATACAATTTGCATTTCATCTTTCGTTCATTTGTTTAAAATGTGTGACCCACAGGAGAGCATTTGAGCAGCGGAGTCAAGAGCTCTACAACCTCATGACAGAGGCTCCTCTTTCACACTGACATAAGCAGAATGAATTGCTCCCTGTTCTGATTAAGCTCAAGTGCTCTCGTAGCCCTGCAGAAGTGGAAGGACATTAAGACAAAAGTGGCCTTTCTGATGAATATGAATGAAAGGTTTATAAAAGATCTCTAATGGTGTCCAAGCTTCTCAACAGAGTCTAGTTCCTGTCTGTTGTTGGAGCAGTTTTCCTTGTGCCAGCTCAACTGATGATGTGGGCTTCTGGCCATTGACGCACGACCACACCTTCTAAATCAACAGACCTCAATAACCTCGATAAATAATGAAATATATTGTAGGTCAATAAACCTACAGTGAATTGGAGTAAACTGGTCCTATCTTAAATGGATGACCACTTGGGTTGAGCAACATTCGAAATGTAAGGACTTGCTTCTTAATCCAAGTTGGAATTCACAGGATATTGAAGTGGAATTTCAATTGGAATGACAGGAAGAGGAATTTAATGAATTGCAATTCAAACAAATTAAACAGTCACACAATGGTGGGATTTCAGTAGTCCAGTACAACAACAAATTGGGCAAGAACTTCTATTCTTCTGTAATCCTGCTTGTTTGGCATAGGTGTTGTTTGCTGTAGCTGTTTAACACAAGAACGGTATGTATTCAGACAAAATTCAACTATTTTTATTCAACTATTTTAATTGTGTGCTTCTAATTTTATAGCAAAAGTTTGGACAGGACCCTTTTCTATTCTAACATGACAATGCCTCTGTGTATAAGGCAAGGTTCAAAAAGAAAATTATTGATTCAGTCAGTGTGGAAGAACTTGACTGGTCTGCATAAAACCAAGTCCTAATCCCAGTTTAACACCTCTGGTGTGACTGTAAATGCAGACCTTGAGCCAAAAACTCATCACCAAACACCAATGACTTGTACATACGGGTACAGTCATTTTAGACACTTCCAAAACTGTTGCAAAAGAGATGGTAATACAATTTTTAAATGCATGAATTATGTTCCCATCGTTGTTGCCACAGATTTGGAAGTGCATTTTTCTGTTCTAAAGAAGGGGGTGTCCCAATACTTTTGTCTATATAGTGTATGGACAAGTCATTGGTGTTTGGTGATGAGTTTTTGGCTCAAGGTCTGCATTTACAGTCACACCAGAGGTGTTAAACTGGGATTAGGACTTGGTTTTATGCAGACCAGTCAAGTTCTTCCACACTGACTGAATCAATAATTTTCTTTTTGAATCTTGCCTTATACACAGACGCATTGTCATGTTAGACTAGAAAAGGGTCCTGTCCAAACTGTTGCTATAATATTAGAAGCCCACAATTCCTTAGAATATGCTTTAACATTAAGATTTGTACTCATAGAAATTACTAAAGTAGTCAAACCTGTTCATTAGAAGGGGGCAACCCAATACTTTTGGCAATATAGTGTACATTGACTTAAAACTGACTGAAAAGGTAAACTGCACACACTCCTGATTGACTTGCAAAACTTATGACAAGAAGCTACAAAACCTCTTTATCATCATCTTATCTCTGACAGCAATCTGAATATTCCAGGACTGATTTACACTGCAAACAAACTTCTAACACACCTTCATTTAATCAGCATTCAGCTACCACTGACTATGTGAAGAATGTCTTTCACACTCTTCAAGTGTCACAATAAAAATCCATCAGAAGAGGTCTACGGTTGCAGATGTGATTTGTAAGATGGGAGTGTGTTTGCACAGCTGTTTGAGGTCATTGCAGGCAATCCTCCCCCGAGATGACATCTACTTCTGCCTCTTTCAATGTGACTGATGATCTAGTATCTCAGTATACACACACCCTAACATCCTACAAGACTCCCTGCTAGTCCTGCAATGTTGTCAGAGGGAAAATGCGTGTAGTTGGTATTGTAAGGAAATGCATGTCTGGATCTTTCCTTAGGAATGGAATAAATTTATACTGGTCGGAGTGCAACCAAAATAGAAAGCTTTTTTCCTTCCTGGAGTGTTTTCCTGGAGCAACTGTATCATAAATGGTGGTTGCAATGTCACAAGGCCAATTGGCTTGCCATATATAGCTTGTTTGACCTCAGACACCTGACCTGTAGGGTTTACTGGGTTAAATTTAGCCTAACCATACAATTTACATATACGGGAGGGACTAAAGTGTTAGGGATCACATACACAGCATTTTCCATCCTGGCACCCATACATTCCTACATGCCAAATTTGGTTCAGCCTCATAATACATCTTGGAATTTCATGGATTTCAGCAACTGAGAATAAACTGAGCTAGTAATATTTAGAATTGAGCTATTCTTTTTGTAACATATTCAAAACCAAATCAAACTCTCTGTGAAGATTGATGTTTCAGAACTCAGTCAAATGGGTATAGTTATCTTTTTGAAAACCAAACTGAATGTCACCTTGCTAATGATGGAGCTTCAGTCCAGGATCTTGGACAAGGTTCAATGAATGGCACCCTGCTGGCACAACAGGCGCTATGTGACAGTACTACTGTGCAAACAAACTGGATGAAAACACATTTATCTTCTCCGAAGAGACACTAGAAACTCTCAAGTATATGCTGGCAAACAAGCCGTAACAAAACATTAGTAGTGTGATAAATTCTGAAAAATAGTTTCTTAAATCATCATGAAGTCAAAAGTGACCTATTTATTTCCCTGCATGTTCCTGGTCTTATTGCAGGTGCATGTTATTCCAAAGAAAAAAAAAAAAAAAGAAGTATTTGTAATCTTTAATCAAAATGTACTAACTTTCTCTTCCTCTGAAACAACTTTTCCACTGATGTCACTTATGCTGTGTAGACTATTAGATAAAGTTAGCCAATTGGTCAAAAAAAATATTTAGACAGAGTGTTAATCTCAAATTCAGTCTGGCTTTATTCTGGTAAGTAACTCCCATTTTCCAATATCTAATCAATCCTAGATAAATAAAATCATGTCCTAAACATTGTATTTTCTAATTTAATTTCTGTTTTCTTTTGGAAATACGTCACATTAAAGAAATAAAATTCCAGAAATAAAAATCCTGTTCAATTTCCAATTCTGCACAAACCTTCTTATTTTATATCTTACTTCCTTCCTACTTTATTGCCCAAAATGTGACATCTTTCTTGAAGAACTCCTTAAACTTTCTATGTAGAAAATTAAAAGGAAAATACCTCAGGGACCAACGCTGCTGAGAAGTTGGGCTGTAACCGGTGCAGTCTGTTCACACTGACTTTAATCAAAGGACTAGACTCCAATCACTCATGACAAATTTGCATTGAAAGGACTGTGAGTGCAAGACAAGCTGAGTGCCATTGACTATAAATCCACTCAATAACAAATACTGCAACAAGGTGAAGACAGGGAACTAAATGACAAGTAATGCCTTTGATGCTCCAAAGCAGGGCAGAATTTGCATGCATGAGATGTGAAATGGTTGTGAAAAGCTGGCACTCTTTAGTGGTGGTTTGCATGTCACGCATGTGCTGCTTTGTATCGCTGTTGGAAACAGGTCATGCATCATTGTTTGAAAAAAATCTATCACCTTCATAAAGGGGAAACTGCTGGTTTCATCTGGCCAGAGGAGAACGATGGAGTTTTGGTTCCTTCGACACACTATTTTCCTGTTTAATACTGTAAAGCTGCATTGACACAATCTGTATTGTAAAAAGCGCTATATAAATAATAGTGACTTGACTTGACTTGAAACTGACTGAGACACCCTAACAGAAAAAACTGATCCAGATGGACAGAGTGCTTAGACAGGCTTTGCTAAAATATCCTCACTGTAAAACTACATTTTTACTTCATGCAAACAGCTGAAACAATCTGCAAAATATCCTATTTTGCGTTCTGCTTAAGAAAACAATTCATACAAGCTTGGGGATGGGGATGAGCAAAGAATGACAATTTTTCATTTTTGGGTGAACTATACATTTGAGCCAACTTTGCACAAGAAAGAAAAAGAAGTCTAGCAACTACAATCCCACAATATTTATACCATGGTTAACAGAAACATGTAGAACTATTAACCTAATTATACACTGCACATTCAGAGCTTTAATGATAAGAGCCAAGTTCCTGTCTGAAATGTGCCACTAGGACTATTTATTTGCACAATGTGACTAAACCCTGGTTTAATTCTGCATGAGTGGTGGTCAAATCATAGTATACAAGCTATCGGGTGCTCAGTCACCAGTTTACTCCAAAAATGTGATAAGATTTGCTCAAACTGCTACAATGACAATGCTGATGATAAAATGTGCAACAATCTGAAATCTTTTGAGAATATTACTTCAAAACACTATGTGGGTGGTCAAAGATCAAAACAGCCACATAATCTAAAAAGACTGTAAAGAACATAAGACAAAATATCATTTTGCACCAACATTAATTAGAAGGCTTAACTACTCTTGACAACCTTAGAAATTATTGTTTTATTGTATTAAAACTGTTACTGTGGAAAAATTTTGTAGCAACTTCTTGGTGAAATTTATAATAAATAATCTATTAAGAGTACAATTGCGGTTGTACTCGTGTTGTAGCTGGAGTTTCTAAACGTGTAAGCTGCTAATTTTTTTTATTGTGCTATAGTTAACAAAAAGTCTACATTGGACCAAGCATGGTAAATAGAGCCATCAATGGTGTTACCTGTAACCAGCCCTACTGTAACAATTCAACACCAATGGTGTTACCTGTAATTATAGCCCTACTGTAACAAGGCAACAACTACAAGAACTACAGCAAATTTTCATAAGGGCAAGTACAACACAAAATCAAGAGCTTTAAAGCCCATAACTTCATGAATTATTGATGAAGCAATCAATTTTTCCCATGGCTAACATGTGGGACTGATATTAGGAAAACCTGGCTTTGAATATTCCAAGATATGATGTAAATCATTAACAGAACTTAATGAAATATAAACAATTGCAACAAATGCTATAGTTAAACAATTACAAGAACTATGGTATAATTTTATAAGAGCAAGTATAAAGTAGAATCAAGATCTTTAATATCTGGACCTTCATGAATTATTAATCAAAGAATCAATTTTCCCCATGTACAGTAAAAAATGTGTTCTGTTCTGATGGCTGATATTAGGGAAACCTCCCTTTGGATATTTCTAGAGATGACATGAATGAGTAAGAGCCTGATGAAATTAAAACAACATTTGTTAAGGAGCAGGAAATAAACATTTTTAACAGTATTAAAAAAAAATATCAAGTAAAATTAGTTTGATGGCACTTCCTAAGTAAAAAATTCTGTCAAACTGATAAGGTCCCAGTTGCTTCAACAATAAAAACCCCTCACATATTTCATGCGAACAAGTAATTGTTAACTATTACTTAACTGCAGATGTGTTATTAGCCAATTTTGTACACCCTTGCATATACGTCTGTGCACATCAAATTTGAATGAATCTTACACTTGGTGGTGTGCACAGGGAAAACTCTTGTGCAAACCTGTGCAGCGCTCCAGGCCTATAAACAATGAATTAACCTCCTGTTCTAGTGTGGCCTTGAAGTCAGCCAGCCAGCTGCCGCATTGTGTCACGTGCATCACTGAGCCACTGCTCCAGCATTTTCATTGTCTCATGATATCCCAGCCATCAGTGCCAAACACATACACACACCATACTACAGTATATCAGAGAGGTCTAATATTATACCCAATTGTTGTGCCACTGGATCTACTCATTTTATCTTAACAGACATGTCAATTTCTCATGATACACAAGGACAAATCTCCAAAACTGGCACAGATGTGTTGCAGGCTCCTGTCTGACAAAATAAAATGTGAGCAGTGAGAGCTGTAATATTACTATGAGAGGCATGCAGGGCTCTGACACAGCTGAAAGATTTCATAACAAAGAGCAGACAGCATAAACAAAGGGTGAGATATGGGCCAAACAATAATCGACTCAAAGGAATGTGAGTCTTTAAAGATAATGACAGCTGATATGTGAATGAACATGGCCTCAACTGAGGGATTTGTGAGGAGCAATACAACACAACAATTGAGTCAGTGCCAGCAGGCTTAGTTATTATTATTACCAACACAATAAACTAAAATCTCACTTTAAAAACAATATATACTGAACATGTAGCCTATGAAAAGACAAAAGTTGAAAAAAAGAGAGAGTTGTTCTCAATGTTGGAAACATCCTTTTTAAGGAACTGTGCAAACTCAAACTGAAAAGTGATTATTATATTTACTCACCTGTATGTTCTGTATCTGCTGTTAGTTTTTCCAGAGGCTCAAAAAAGAAATTTTGAACAATGAACAGTTTATAGTGACATGTCTGTCGAGTTCCACAAAGGACACAAAAGTTTCATAGCATTGCATGAGTTGAATTCACACGATATTTTTGTTGGAGAAACTGAATTCTCGATGTCTTTTCAATAAAAAGTTGTAAAATACAAAACATAGATAAAATGTTGAACAATGTCTGACGGAATCTCCAGCGCCGACGACGAAAAAATGCAAAACAAACTGATTTTTCTATCCACGAAGAAATAATAAGTATGATCCGGTTCTTTAACGTGAATCAGCAACATACCACGCAGTTCAGTTTGATTCACGAGCATGACTCTTATGAACCGGTTCTTGTAATGAATCGTTCGGTAGTCTTTAGATTAGAAGAACTCACCGGTTTGAATCAGTCAGACGAGCTCTTCAGTTAACTCTTCAGTATCAGGCAGAGTGCTGAGTGAATTAATATCTGATTCACTTACTGAACAGGAAGTTACCTATTTCGTATAGAGAGAGAGAGAGAGAGAGAGAGAGAGAGAGATCAATATTTAAAAATATCTCAAACATGCTCCAGAGAAATAGGATGTACCTAAGCCATATTTCAAATGTCATTGCAAAGGGTCTGACTGATACATATATCCTGTAGTCTGTATTGCGCCTCTTTCATTTTTTTTTTCTCTCCTTTTTTATCAGCGATGGCTGGTTCCAGCTCACTGGCAGTCCTCTCAATCTAACAAATCTCCTGCAGGGTCAGCGGCCGGAGCGCAAGAACAAATTGTGGCGGGTATGCTGTCATATTCTGACACTCTAATGTTTTAGTCAGTGTGACTCAAGCTCTCCAGTATGACTATTGTGTGCTGATGTTTCTGTCTGACTCTCTTATTTCCTTTACAGGGCTGTGGAGACAAATAAGAAATGGTAAGATTAGCACATTTATAGTGAGTGAATCCAATCATTGTGATGGCTGGTGATGCCAGTGAGCCACTCCCTATGGGCAGCACACTGGCACTGCAACAATGCACATTTGCATTCTTGCGTCTCTCTTTGCTTTGCCAGCACTTTATAAAATTCACTCACACATCAAGGGCTCAAGATTTGTTTAATCTTGTTGATCTTTCTTTCGACAGAGCGAAATTCAGCCCAATGCAATCTTATCTGGTTCATTTAGCATCTTCTTGGTTATTAATTAATAAAATATACTTCTTTTTCAACCAGCGATGGCTGTTTTCACTGGATGTTCACATACATACTTTGTTGGGAGTAATGTGAGGTCAGAATAACACTACAGTATGTATTTTTTATCTATACCAGCATGGTGATTACTGTAATTAACTTCCAATGAAAAATGAGCACCCGCATTTAATAGCCTACTAAGCTGAATATACATTAGATGAATTATAGACACACCAAAGCCTGGGTTCTCTCAAGCATTCCTCCAAATATATTGGATTAAATGAAGGCTTGGCAGAAATCCTGGATCATCCGTGACACATCTACTGTTCCACTTGGAATCATCAAGACACTTCACTGAACAGAAGTAATGTTGTTCTAGTATAACAAGTGAGGACTGTGTATGATGAAAATCCACCGCAGTCTGTATCGCTCTCTGGAAGAGAAGGCTGAAAGTACTGGAGATCAACTCTCAGTGATCCACAGGGCACAGGAGAACACTTGTTAACAAGTGTTGAACATGTCTCTAGCCCTTCAGGGTGAGTGCATCCATGGATATTGGTTGCACATCCTCCACTCTCCTGGAGGGCTCACCAATCAGCCTCATGTTGATTGAAGTGCGCTCTAATATCCTTTGTCCGGGCCTTTAAGTATGGGCTATAGCCAAGCTTCGAAGAGTAAAATCTAATCCAGTAGACATGACTGCTCGCACTAGCCTTGGAGAGTGAGTGGGCCTGAGGGAAGTGGAGTAGATTTAAGTCTTTGTCCTTGGGGCCTGGAAGAAAGACCCATCACATTGGGGCTTAGCTCAGTTTCTCCACCATGAATCAAAGAGCCTCCTTCTCAGAGTCGAAGAAAAGCGTCTTTCGTCCTTAAAAGAAAAGTGTGCTCTGTTTAAAAAAAATGTAAGGACAATATTAAAATAATAATAATACCCAAGAAGCGGGGTAATCATGTCCAAATGTGTATTTTGAACTACTTTTTTAACTTGGTCAAGTGAGATCAGTTTTTCTCACCAAACAGTTGAACAAGCCTCACTGACTTCTCATATGCTCTTGTAAAAATATAAACAATCAAACAAACAGACAAGCCTTACCTGAGAAGCAGGGTAATTATGTCTAAATGTGTATCTTTGAACTTGGTCAGGCAGCCATGAAGTCTCCTTTTCTCAACAAGCAACTGAGATACAAGCCTCACTGACTCATATAAACGTATAATCTATGGTTGCTAATTCTAAACACTAAATCGAATGTTGTGTTTTGGATGCTAGATTAACCATCAAGCAAGCCTATGAGAACTTAGTTCTCATAGTTCACCCAAAAATGAAAATTACCCCATGTTTTACTCACCCTCAAGCCAGCTGAATATGACTTTCTTCTTTCAGAAGAATACAATCGGAGTTATATTAAAAAATGTCCTGGCTCTTCCAAGCTTTATAATGGCAGTGAATGGGTGTTAAGATTTTGAAATCCAATAAAGTGCATCCATCCATCATAAAAAGTGACTTCAGGGGATGAATAAGGGCCTTCTGAAGTGAATCGATGCGTTTGTGTAAGAATAATATCCATATTTAAAACTTTATAAACCGTAATCTCTAGCTTCTGCTAACTGTCATACTTGAGTTCATGAGAGAGTTGCGTTCCAACAGATGATAAAGGATATAGGTGTAGTAGCGTAAGCTCCGTTGAGAAGAGATGAACGCAGAGGCACAGAGGAGAGAGCAAAACAAAACACTGTCGATAAGTCGATATAAGATTTCAATATAAGGCCCACGCCCATCTTGGTCTCTGGAGTACAATAAAACAAAAAGAATCCCTTGTACACCATTTCCAGTGAACAAAGACTGGCGACTGAGTCTACCTTAAGCTAGCCAGGTGGAATGGTTTCCTTGGCAACAAACTGACATTTATCTGTGCACTTGCCCTGGGGTATTTGAGGTTACAGAGACACCTTTATGGGTAGTCAGAGTGACTTTCTACCATTTATGAGTCACTGCTTTTATATGGATTTGCATGATTTGAGTGCAGGTCATGTGACTGAGGGGATCACCAATCACAATAATGTGGTGGTTATTTAAAATGTTGCAGCTTTGTGTTAGAATTTTTGATTAAATTAAAATTTGAGGTTATAGATATTTCTCAATTATTATATGTAATAAATAAAATAATTACTTAAGTAAACATTTAAAATAAAATACATAAAAATGTAATTAATTAAACATTAAAAAGAAATTCAGACTTGCCAATTCCCTTTTTCTTTAGTGATTCCTTCATCACGCCCTACAGAACAGAATGAAGTATTGCACCAGTGTTTGCATTCACTAAAATAACTTTTTATAATGCTGCACATTTTATTCTTTTTCTGTCAAAGCTAAAATGCATTTTAAAAATTTACTTCACTAATATTTTGTATTGCCTTTCCAAGAAAATATAGCTTCTGCGCAAAGTTTTCTGATCAACTCAGCAAAAGAGAAAATTCCTCAGCACACCTGAGGGATTAATAAAAGAAGTTTTATATGAATGTGGAACGAGAGCTCTCCTCCCATAATGCTTGTCCATGTGCGTGACTCTTCATGGCTGGCTGCATTCTATAAGCATTTGTGAAGGGTGTAAAAAACAAAGCACATCTCATATTACATTCCCTGTCCATGAAAACTCAGGGGCGCAAAATGTAGAAAACTGCTCACCTAGAGCTATAACGGTCAAGAAACAAATTAACACTCTTAAAAATAAAGGCTCTTTATTGGCATCGATGGTTCCACAAAGAACCTTTACCATCCATGGAAACTTTTCATTCCACAAAAGGTTAGTGGAAAAAAGGTTCTTTAGATTATTAAAATGTTCTTCAAACTGGCTCTTTTAAGAACCATTCACCGAAAGGTTCTTTGGGGAACCAAAACTGGTTCTTCTATGGCATTTCTGTGAAAACCCCCTTTTGGAATATTTTGAAGAGTGAACCACTGGACTAGAGGGTTTTATTTTATTTCTTCCAGAAAAAAAGTCCTCATAAATCTGTTTTCTTGTGGATAAATTAACATGAAGGACAGAAAATCCATCCTAATTCATGTTTTTGTTTGAGGTTTAATTTGCTGTCTTTTCCCCACAACATCTACGTAAAAGTTGAGCTGAGTCAATCTCAAAAGCTTTGTAAGTGTTGTGAATGACAAATGGCCAGAAGCCAGCCAATCACCTTTTGCCTTTCATGTCGCTCTCTGGCATTTAAAAAGAAACATCCGTAACTGGGCAATTCAAACACAAAGCCATCCTGTATACAGTGACATGGCCCTTGGGAGGGTCTAGGAAACTAACTCCAGCGTTGCCAGAAAGTCATTTCTGCTTCCTCAAAAGTCCTGCATAAACACTTGAGTTAACCCTTTGGTGGCTGAGAGGCACAACTGCATTTTAATCATTGTTTAACTAAAAGCAGCTGAGTGAGTGTAAAGATCTGAGGTTAGAACTTGTGACTATGGTAATATGTTTGGAATTTGTAGCCACCGAGTGACATTCCTTTGCACAAGAGTTATTACAGCTGACCTTTCATACACTTTGTTCAAATAGGCAGAAGGTCACCATTTTTTTTTTGTATGACACCAGTATATCCCCAAATGATCAATAAATGTGCCACATCCTTAAAAAAAAGTTAAACAAGGCCTTGATTAAAAAAAGTGAAAAGTATAAGAGTTACATATGTTAATTTTGTACAAATATATCTGAATAAACTTAGCCTACCACCTAGAAGTGAGAAGTAATTAAGAGAAAAAGTTCTTCCTAATAAAAGGCATTCCAGAGATACCTGTCAGTAAAAGAGTTAAGCAATTCCTAAATAAACAATCCTCCAGTTATACCATTCAATAACTTTCTCCAAAATACATTCACACATTGTTACATTACACATAATCATACCCCAAACATGAGTTTTAAAACTGCTCTATTTTTATTTTTTTAGTTATATTTTTATTTTTAAAATATTAATATATTTATATTATTTTAAAATTGCTTATTATATAGGCTATATAAGTTTTTTTATTATATTTATTTTTTAAAGTTGCTAACTTCTTGCTAAGGACTATATATTTGAGATGAATCAGACAACCCTTGTAGGCTTTATATAACTGTTTGTTAAAAAAATTGCTAAATTCATGTTTGAGGTTTTACTGTATTTATGTAGAACAAAAAAACTAAAGTCTTATTACTTATATATTTTACTCATAAATCTAAAAATACTATTCTAAAAACCCACAGAATATTAAGCATCTTTTGTGTGAAATGTATTTGATGTTTGTGGCCCACAGTGTCACTTCAGAACACACAGTCAAAAGTTTTTTTTTCAGTATCTGGAGTTAAATTTATAGTTTATCATTATAAATGCATCTAGGCCTAAACAGGCTAGTAAAATATTTCAAATAGGCTTTGATATTTTAGGTGAAAACAGACGACACGCATAATAAACAATAAAAGAGGAAATAAAAAGAATTTTAAAAGAAAGAAATAAAAGTGTTTGATTCTTTTGCTCGTAAAGATTTTAAATGATCGAAATATTTACCTTCATTATTCATGTTATTTATATTATGTGTAGTAAGTGCCAGTATTAAGCGAATTTAAAAAAAAAGAAGTTAATTTTGAAAAAATAACAAACAAACAAATAAATATATTCACATTTTACTTTTGACCGCCAGACAAACCAAAGCCACACTGTGTGTAAAAATGGATGACTATTAGTTAGGCTATTATGTAGCCTACCCCAACCAAATTTACTGCAATGCACTTATTACAGTACAAGCGGAACCTTCGGCACACAGCTTTATCCGGGGAACTTTATTGTCATTGCACCAGTGTCAGGAAGTGCGCATGTTTTGAAAGATGGCGGACGTTCCTAGTGATGCACCAGAACGTAAGTCCTATGAATGTTAATACGTTTTCACATTCAACGTATAGAATCCCCAGTTTCCAATGCTGCCAGTTTAAATGCCGCTTTCGCCAACTATACACATATACGACACGTTTCGCTGTGTGTCTTTGATGTTTATGTCTTGGAAAATGACATGTGTCATGTCAGAGAGTCTGTCACTACAGCTGCCTAGATCTTTACATTACTGTTTACTTTAACATCTATAAATACAGTTCCAGTTATAACATGCTGTATAAGCTAAGTGTGGGAACTTACTTCTGGTCTTTCTTTGAATGGCGTAGTAAACTTATGTCTAAGTCCACCTGTCTTTCTGTGTATTAATAATCTCAGTTAAAGACAGAAAGGGGAGGGTAAAACTTAAGATACACACTATACATTTCTGTTTATTAATCACTTAAATCTGTTGTCGCTCTCCCTAGACTGTCCGGGCACAAGCAGTGACCAGGCTGGTAAATCATCAGCATGTCAAGGATGCCCAAACCAAAACATATGTGCGTCTGGTGCTGCCAACGCTCCTGATCCAGGTATTCATACATACATACATACATACATACATACATAAATTAACATATCATGGCTAAATTTGGTCAGCTCTGTGTGAGCAGTTTCCTCCAAGATGCTTTGAATGTTTATAAAAAACAAACAAAATGAAATTGAAATTTTGCTTAATGTTTTTTCGAGGTTGATGGCATGCCATACTGTGACTTTTTAGATAATTCTGTTTCTGAAGTGTTTGACTTTGTTTTCTCTCATTGCAGCCATAGAGGAAATCAGACAGAAACTGACCTCTGTGAAGCACAAGATTCTAGTTTTGTCTGGAAAAGGGGGTGTTGGAAAGAGCACGTTCAGCGCACATTTGTCTCATGCATTAGCTAGTGATGACTCCAAAGAGGTAAGACCAAAGAATGCTGCATCTCTGTACTATGCTGCAGAATTGCAATAGTTTTATAGTTAACACTGGTTAACTGGTTCAGTGACTCTATGTTTGAAATTTTAAAATGAGAAATTATTTATTTAATCTGCTATTTTTTATTTGTTTTTTGTTTATGGGTCCCAGGAGCCCTCATTTCTGCCTGACCTCATTAGTTTTAGATATGGTGTCTCTGGTGCTGCCCTGCGACTTTTATTAATAAAATAGCCTAGATATTGGATCGCTACATTATATTCCTCAGCAACGAGGTGGTAAAATCACTGTTTTTGAAGTAACTAAACACAGCTTCATTGTTTGTTGAGAGAGACGCACAGACACAGCTAATTTACACACACAGCTGTCATCTCTCTCTCTCTCGATAGATTGATAATTCATTCAAATAATTGTGGTCTTACTGCACTATTTCATCTCTGTGTCTGATTTGAAGCGGGCAGAATGCTAGAGCTAATGAGCCGTAACCGACAAAAATAACCATCATTTTTGCCCTTCCAGTCAAATATTGCACTGCAAATATCATTAACAGCTTTTACTTGTTAATGCTGGCAAATGACCATTGTATAAGCGGGATAATGTTTACGTAAGTTGTTTAGAGTAGTCAATGCATCACTAATTTGACTAACAAAGAATTTTATTCTTTTCTTATTGTTGAGGTTGTACAGAGCTATCAGTGTAGCCTAATTCTTTTTATGATTAAAATTGTTAAATCAGAAATACAAATACGATTGGGTAACTTCATTGTCTTGTAGCAGATGAGTTTGTTGGTTTATCCATAAATTCTTGGAAGCTTACACAGGAGGAAAACATTTGTGTTGGTGTTCACATTAAAGTGGTTTAGTTATTTTATTTAGAGTGTTGACTTCACGATTAGTACAGATTTGGACTTCAGATTTTAACAGATTTTGATTTATTTGCTAGTATATTTATATTTTGATATTGACAATGTTCTTGACATGTTTTTGCACATGCACACACATTTTCAAATTTTTGTGAACTTTTTAAAAAATTACTATGCTAATTCTTGGTAGAAATACAATCTATTGATTTGTAGAAGTAAAATATTTACAAAAAATGGCATTTTTATTTTTTCAACCAACTACACATAGGAATGTGGCATGTCAAATGGTACATTTACACTGCCTATGACTAAACTAAATGACTAAATTATAGCGTCTTAGTAGAAAGGATGTTAATTCTGGCATACCGTGATGTCTTCCTTCCTCTGTCTGAAAAGTTAACATTGTTTAGATATCAGACACAGGCACTGCTATTGTTTTTCCAATATTTGTCTCAGTATTAATGTGATACTAGTCAAAGTTTTTTTTGTTTGTTTTTTTTAATTGAGACTCAACCTGCACTTTTTGATTAAAAATGCTTTTTTTTTTGCGCTCATTGCAAAATGAAATGCCACAACTAATTTAGATGTTCTGCAAGCCTGGCTCATATTGATTTTTTTTATTTTACTAAATAGAAAGCGCTTCATTTTGACTAATTTTCATTGTAGCTTGTTGTTCAAGTGGATTGTTTTTGCCTTACAGCATTATGAATGTTAAATCACATTTCCGAACTTGCTCTGAAACAATCCTGAAATCATATCAGACATTTTAAGTGCAGTGCCTTTAGCAAAACATTGTAGTAATCAGAATAGAAAAACCAACCAACTGCCGAGGAAAACGTAACACACTTATGTTTTCTAACTTGGACGAATCACTACAAGAGAGCAGTGAACAGGAAAAGCTTCTGTTGGTATATCAGCATCCGATCCAAGTGCTTCACAATAATTTTTCTCCATCTGAGACTGCTTGCTATTTTCAGTGCATTGTAGAGCTCTGCAGCAGAAAGAGCTGTGTTTACTGGGTTCATTGAGAAAAGCATGGCTCTGACTGGGACTCTTTCTGAGCCAGTGCACTGGGGAGAGCTGTATTGATCTCGTCTCAACAAACTGCGGCCACACTAGTGCAGGCAGCGTGCAGACTGCGGCCTCTGTTTACCCTTTGGCAGCTCACTGACAGAAATAATCTTCAATCCCTCAAACAATTTAAATCGCACAGCTTGGGGACTTCCACAATGTGAAGCGCTCCATTGTTGGCAGACATCTAAAAAGCTGAAAGGAATCGAGTTCCACGCTCTCCGCTTCCAGTATTCAGAAGTGTCTTTAAAAGGTCTCACTGTGGAATTATGGGTCATGTCTTTTTTCTCTTATATCTCACTCTCTTTCCATTGTTATATTTTTCTCTTCATTGATTTTTTTTTTTTTTCCTCTCTAGGGACTGTTATTATTTTTCAAGCACATGTAGTAATGGGACGCTGTAACCTGTAGAAAAAAATTGAAGTGGTCTCTTTTTTGTACTCATCTTGGGTGAGAGTGAGAATGTGGTCACCCTGGCTGATGCTGTTGACAGTTGAAACCCTGTGTGTGTTTGTGTGCGTGTCGGTATGATCTCCAAACAGCACCTTCCACTCAGGCCTGTGTGCTGATAGCTCCCTCTTATCTGCTGTCAAAAGTCCCTCTTCTGATTCCGGATGGGCTGTGAGCTTGAGTGAGAACATCCTGCTGTATGCCTTGTGTTGTGTGCACACTTCCTGCAAACTGAAAGAGTGAGGAAAGCATTGAGAGGCTCCTCTAGTGTGACCTTCAGCAGATAAGAGAGTCATCCACTCCAGCGCACACGCATGGTCAGTCATAAGGAGTTTATTTCACAGAAAGAGAAATCTTGCATATACACTGCCTGGTCAAAAAAATTGAATTTAAATAAGCAAATGTGTAAGATTTTGGGACTAAATCATTATTACAGTGATTAATGTGTTTCTGGCCCTAACTGATGCATTTTATTTTAGCTGTTTATTTCTCAAACAACCATGTTGGAAGACGTACCCATGTCCTTATACCTAGATGACAATGCCAAGATTCATTATACAGGCTCAAATTGTGAAAAACTGGCCAACCTCACTGAAAGTCTTTGGGGTGTGCTGGAGTCAACTTTACACTGCCTGTCCAAAAAAAAGTCACAAATTCATAACATTTTGTTGGATCGCCTTTAGCTTTGAAAACATTGTGCTTTCATTGTGGCGTTGTTTCAACAACATAATGCACCATCACAATATTTATTTCCACCAAGAGTTGCAATCATTTTTGGCAGAGATCTTGTATTGACAATGGGAGAGTCGAACCACACTGTTAAGTTGATTCCAGCACATCAAGATTTTCAGTGAGTTTAAAGGGGTCATGAACTGAGAAATTAAAATTCCCTTGATCTGTTGACATATAAGAGGTCATTAGCTATGTTTTCATCCAAAGATGCGAATTTAACTTGTGCGCAAAACTGGAATATCGCTTAAAACATTTGCAAATAAAGCACCGTTTCCATCCAACGAGTCAAAGAGAACAAAATCGTCACTTCCTGATAAACTGGCACTAAATATCACTAAGAAAAGTAGGAGAAGCCACTCAATATAATAATTTTCATTTATGATAAATTAGGAAACACAATAAATGCTGTCACTGCTTTCAGTAGTGGATGCCTGCTGTTTGGGAACGCAGTCATGTAAGACAATTATACAGAAATACTTTGATTACAGACTTTGCTCAGTCATTTCAGAATGACCAAAACAATATTTCAGATGCTGTGCAACGAGATAAGTTCCATCATTTTTAGAGTTCATGCGCATCTTGGCTTTCCATCCAGTGTTTTTTTTTTTTTAATGTGATATTCCAAAATGCCCTTTAAAACAGGTGGATGGAAATAGATATTGTACTATAAAAACATCCTGGAAGTTACAGAACTCAAAACGTTGTCGTTAGTCTAAAAACAGCTTATATTGAAGCTTAAACAACAGCTGGTGGAATGTTCTACTCTATGATGTAATAATGTGGATAAGCACCGCCTCCACAGAAGATCAATGCCTGCTTCTACATCACTGTCTGTTTAGCTCCGCCCAACGATTCATGCATGTAATCTGTAAAAACGAGAGAGGCGAACGCAGGTCTATGCAGAAACCAAACGATAAACTTCATTTAATGAACTTACAGACTGCGTTAGTATAGGCTGACAAACGTACACAGCTATTAGCCAATCATATCAGTGGGTGTTTACGTCCGAGTCTACAATCCGCCACGCCTATTCAAACAGAGCGTTCAGATGAGGGGGGTTAAAAACAGGACCAAAATAGACTGTTACTTCTAAATTATGAAACAAAGGCAGTTCATGAGCCCTTTAAAGGTGGGGTATGTAATTTTTCAAAAACGCTTTAGAAAACTGAGTCGGGGCCGAGTACCAAAACAAACTTGTAGCCAATCAGCAGTAAGGGGCGTGTCTACTCATGATATGAAAGAGAGAGCGTTCAGTGAACAGTCGAGCTGAGCGACAGAAAGATAGAGACAAGGCAAGAAGTAGGACCCGTGTAAATATCGGATCAGCTTTCCAGCACTGGAGAGAACTCAAGGAGCGGAAGGCCTGAGATCGGACGCCGAGGTTGCTTTGGTTCTTCTCGATAGGTTAGTATCAACGTGTCTACACTGGACGCGTCGCGACGCAACAGCTAAAGTCTGCCTACACTAGACGCGATAAAGCGACCGTTGAAAATCATTTGAAATTTGTCTCAGCACGTCATAAATAGAACGCGGCAGCAGTTCTCTTTCGGGGATTTGTCGTGCCGCGCCGCATCCAGTGTAGACACGGGGTGTGTCTCAATCAGCTCCCTAGCTCCCGAGCTCGTGAATCAGTTTATCGTGTACACAAATTCGGTCACTGGTAAGTTCCCTGACTCACTGCATGTTGGGACAGTGATCACTCGAATTCCAGTGACATGATTACGTACAGCGTCAACGGACAACATTGTAGAACGTCACCACTTGAATTAATAAACAACAGACAGGACCGATCTTTTTGATATTATTTTTTTATTCTCTTTAAGCACATCGTTTTGCTCTGTTTCACAGAACTAATCGTTACCTGGGTTGCGTAGATTACGTATGTGTGGGGCGGAGTTATCAAAATAGGAGCGAGACCCTTTTGGGGTAGGGCGTGTTTGTTTTGGTGATTTCAAATATCAACATTGGCTTCCAGAAATCGCTTACCTCACCTTTAAGGCCAAATCATTTGTGAATGATTCCTCATTCTCGCTAAATTACTCTTTCAGTCTGATGAATCTTGGCATTGTCATCCATGGATACATATTCCAACATAGTTGTTTGAAAAATTAAAAGCTACATACTGCATCAGTTAGGATTCAAAGAATTTGTACCAGATATCCAACATGGCAGCTTTCAGCTTTAAGCAGAAAGCGGACAAATTAAGTGGCATTTCTGACTTCCTGTGGTAGGGTTCATAGAAGCATCTCTGTATTCTCAAGAAACTCTTTTCTTTATTTGTTGTTGCCATGTTCAGTGGCAGTGTTCATTGAAGCTGGATTCTTTATATTTACACTGACTATGTTTATCCCCACTGTTTTTCTAGCATGTCCTCTGAAGTGAGTACTTCAGCAGACCTGACCACCTCCTTTTGTCATTTTGGTTTTCTACAGTAAACTTTAAAGGTCATACTGTTAAACTTAGTAAAATGCCATCATGAATTACAAAAATGCTTCCCAGTCTTGATTATCATGGTAAACATATTGTTTGCCCTAAGACCCATTTCTTGCTAATAAGCATCTATGTAATGAATTTACTCAATTTACATTTTAATGTAGGTTGAGTGCTGCAGGCTTTGACTGAAGGTGCATGAGAGTTGGAAAAGTAGAGTAATTTACAGGTGCAGCATTCACTCACAGTAACTGGAGCAGTAAGGGGATGAGGTCATCACTACAGCATAATGACAAGCATTATGTGGCTGTTAATGAGAAAGTTTGTGTGTTGATGGTGATAACTGTAGTGTAATCAGATGCGGTTTACACATTTTGCTGAGATAGCTACACAATGTTTAGTTTTATGTTTATGCTGAAACTGAATTAAATTGTGACACAACATAATTTTAATATCATATTATTATATATCACAAATGTTTGTACCCAAAAAACAAAAGCTGTAACAGATGTGCTTTTTTGAACAATTGTATGGAATCTGTCTCATAGTTTTGATTACAGGGGAATACTCAGCCCGGCTGAAACTGGGAAGAGACTTGTTTGACCCAAGAATGTCTTGTTCTTCTGCCATTTTAAGTGCTTTAGGCTGTTGCAAACACCCTTTTTTGGTTCTTGATTCTAAAAGTAGAAGCCATGCATTTTTCTTTTTTAAGATCTCTGGCTGTTTTGATTTTTCTCAGACATTTCTGTTAAATCTCTTTCTGTTGGTCTGTAGAGATGCAGTGACATATTTTCATAACTTGCCTCTAGACGTGTGAAGAAATAAGATACAGGAAAGAATTTCCCTTTGGATGAACTCTGTCCTCCTCCTCCTCCTCCTCCTCCTGCTCTTTAACAGAGGATAAATACCCTTTATGAGAAAGCTGTGCCTATCTTAATCTTTTTCTCATTTCTCTTGTGTCCCAAGCTGCTTTCTAAGGAAATGCTGGTGGTTTAGTAGCTGTCTGCAGAATCCTGATGAATATAGCAGCCACTTGTTTTGATGGTTGAGAATAATTGCCTGCAGCTGGACAGTTTAAAAGACAGTTCTTCAACAGTATTGTTGTTGTTGTTTTGAATGTTTTTTTTTTCATTAATAGCATGTGAACTTAATTGGAAGGCAAATTTTATCAGTCTTTAGACGTTCATTTATGGTGATATGCCAGTCACAAGAAGGTCTGTGAATATGGTTTAGGAATCCCTCCTTTTGGGCATCGAACCAACAACCTTTGGTTTACGAGTCCAATAAACCCAGAAGTGAACAGCTTTTTAAAAAAAATCCTTATAAAGGTCAAATATTCAGCACTCATTAGTTATGATAAACATTGTACATTTGTAAGCATTTTTTGCTCTTTGTTTTTCTTCTGAATCTAATCCCTTTTTTCTCTGCATAGTCAAGTAAGATATACTTTTATTTTGAAATTCTGGAGGACTTTATATGTAGTATAACTTCCTAACTTAACTTTATCTGGAGAAACGTATAAATGAAGTGTGTGAAAAAAAGTGATATTGTCCAGAAAATGCTGTGTGGATTTTGAAAATTTGTGTAAAAACGTATACACTCACTTAAGGTGGATATTTTTCATATTTTATATGATGTTTAACATAACCATTTCTATTGAACACCAGAGGTGAACTTTTTTCTTTTAAAAGCATGGGATGTAAACACTGTTTTACTCACAAATAGCACAGCTAATACCTCATATAGGCTATAGTAGCCAAATCTGCATCTGGTCCCAAACAGGCCCGTTTGTGGATGTTCCATATTCTTTCAAGAGGTCTGTGGGATTCCTTACATTTTTGTAAGGTTAAGATGTGCTTTTCCATTCCTCGGTCATCATATATTTGATGAGCCCTGAGGGTTCCAGACATTGATTTAAGAAGGCCAAATAAGACACAGGAGCACGTACATTTGTGTTTCTAGCCCAAGAAAGAGGGAAGTACTGGAAAAGAAGAGTGGTTGCCAGAAGAAAAGTATTCAGACTCTGGGAGGAAGTGGTGTGACTTCCCCTTTAGTTCAGTGGAAGAATCCCTGACTTTTGCCACTATGGTCTTAGCCTCCCTACAACCCTTCTCACTGAGCATCCATTTCCTGAGAGAGAGCGAAAGGGAGAGCGAGGCAACCTGCTCGATTCCTGTGAGACTATTAAGTGGGGTTTTGTGCTCCTCCACATTTGCTGCTTTCACTCCAAAGTTTGCTTTCAGTAAATTTCCTTCAGGAAGCAGAAGAACAGGGAGGGAGAAATAAACATACTGTTACCCTAGAGGGTGTGTTTTAAGGGCGTGCTGCTTAATTCAGCCGTCGACAAATAACATTTAACACAAGCCAGGGGCAAGAAGGTCATACATTGAATTAGACACTATATTATTTTAAACCAAATGCGTTTAACATTTTAAGCAAATGCTTGTAATAACGTCATTGTTGATATTTCTGATCCATTTAGGTGCATGTCATGTCTTTGTTGCGTGAAAAGAAAAGGCTTTCATGAATCCAAAAATCAAATCATCAGCACATCTGGAATTTTTATCCTTTATCCCTGGAATATTGTATGTCCACAGATCAGTCACACGCACAAACTCTAACTGGTGAAATCATCTAAACATGTGCTGCAGTATCTAGTGGGCATGCAGCAGCTCTCGGGGGTCTTATTGTAAGAGAAGAAAAAGTGTTTTGATGGTCTTCTATACAAAAGCCAGGAATATTGTCCCTCTAAAAGCTTCCCAGGTTTTTTTTCTCCTCATGGCTGATGACATTTTCATCTGTTTCTGTGAGGCCCTATTGAGGTGTTTGCAGATAGATAGATATTATCTATCTTATTTTTTAAATTTTTTATGTTTCTTTTCATTATTGCTACAATGTCATCCAGTCTGTTGGCAAACTCAGATGTTTGTGTTTGCTGTATAATTACTTTTAATGAACAGTTTGAAATTCAAATACATTTAATTCCTTTGCCTGCTCTGTAGTTTTGGCAGTTTTTGTTGAAGTGTTTTGGATCTCGTCACGCACGCTGACTCACATTGAGCACCTGTTCTTATGTCATGCAGATCTGGCCCAGAGTTCAGATATAACTATTAGGTCTGGTATACACTCAACTTACAACAAATCAAGGCTGTACAGTCAGACATGAGACCACAGACCTAATGTTTTCATTCATACCATGCTGACACAGGCAATGGAAAGGTTATGTTTCCCAGTCACAGCAGGGTTGAAATGGCATTCAGAGATGAGTTTAAATAGCCTAAACATGAGTTGGAGGTGGTTGTGGTCTGTGTATAGAGCTGGAACTGGATTGATGGCCTTATGTAATGACTGAGTCAGTGCTGGTCAGACTGAAGCTGTCTGTGCGAATTGCTGACTCACAAAGCTATGTCATGCTGACATCTTGTGTTAACTTCGTTGTATTGCGATGGTGCAATTTTCATTTGTCTTGAGAAAATGGAACCTGGGAACCTTCAAATCCCAACTGTTTTGTTTTTTGCTCTCCTTTGCCTTTGTTTTTCTTTTGCTTCATTTTGTTTTGCTATGTTTAATACAGTAAATAATATGAGCAGGGTACTTAAATTGACTGACCAAATTTTCACATTTGAATGGTGATTTTTGCCACAGGTTTTTATTCAGTAATTGTTCGATTTAATTCTGTGTAAAGGCAATTCAGAGAATTGTTTCTAAACATTATAAATGTTAGAAATGTATTGCTGAAAACATGTTACAAAGACTGTGAACTATGTAGTACTGAATTGTACCGTTAGACCGTTTTTCACCATTTTTGTGTTTGGGATTTTTTGTGTGGGCCTGAAATCATGTCTCGATGACGCACTGCGGCCACTGAACATGGGCCCTCCCCTAACACTATAATAACTAGAGCACATTAGTATCAGTGGTTCACCCGCTCAATCACGAGCCTTCAGTTTGTTAGCTAACTGTGCCTTCGTCACATAAATGCATAATTACATGTATGGCTGTGTAAATCCAATTAAGCTGCTAGAGAGCATCCATTCAGGTTGTAACAATATTTAACAGTTGAGAGAGGCGGCAGCTTTCCCGCAAATGGGCGTGGTTTCAGCAATTTTGATAACTTATTTTATTTACTTGGCTTTTTTTTTCTTTATTTAAATTTGGGTGGGTGGTTAACAAAACATTTTTTCTGCGGTGTTACAAACTCAGAACACATATTTAATATTGCTTTACACAGACTTTAAATGTCTCTTCCAGGTTGCACTGCTAGATGTGGACATCTGTGGGCCATCTATACCAAAAATAATGGGGTTAGAGGGGGAGCAGGTATGTCGTATATCTCTGGCTTCATTGTGTTTCTTGCTTGTGTCAGAATGCTGAAATATCTGACTGGGAATCTCATTCTCTGCTTGTTTTCTCTGTAGGTTCATCAGAGCGGCTCAGGCTGGTCCCCAGTGGTGAGATCTTTTAATCTCAAATCTTTTGATTTGTGTTCTCAAGCATTTGTGTCATTCCTACATAAGGATATATTCTCTCTGTCTAGTATGTTGAGGACAACTTGGCCGTCATGTCCATCGGCTTCCTGCTCAGTAGTCCTGATGATGCTGTTATCTGGAGAGGCCCCAAAAAGAATGGTTGGTACTTTATTTCAGTCCTGTCTTCTCTTGTACACATCAGGAATATTACATTTTTCATTTAATTAAGTAGTTTAAATTGTCTTTCTCAAAGTCATGCAGTCTTATTTAGCTGTGAGTTGCATTGGAAGCCAAACATAGCAAAAGTGTAACAATACATTACCTGACTGCAGAGCAGTTATTTTTGAATCTATAAATCTGTTCACTTGCACCCCTGATAGTGAAGGTCAAAACAAGCAGGGCAGCCCGTACATTCCCACAAAACCATATGACCTATTTGAATTCTACCCAGAATGCTCTACTTTCTCTAAGTTCTAGGGGAATTCAGGCACCTGATGAATAGGCACTTGTTAAAAACACATTAAACAGCCCTGATGATCTTAACAGCTGGAAAGTTGTGAAACTTGGTTTAAATTTCAGTCCAAACCAAGAACAAAGTAAAATTTGTTAATTATTAATGATTTAGGTGGGTGGGAGATTGGCAGAGTTATTGATCATTACATTATTTGTGGTGGGGAAAAAATACAAAAAAATATTGTTATGCAAATATATGAGCATAGTTCTAATCTGTTGATTATTATTTATTTTATTGTGTTTGTTTATTTATATATTTTATTTTATGTAATGTCATAATTAAACTTACTGCCCTGATATGATTATGAAGATTTATGAGAATTAAAAATAACAAATGGCACTTCATATAAAAAAGACCCTACTAAATATATGCCCTCCTAAATAATAAATAAATAATTAATCCTAAACAAATAATAATCCTAAATATTGCCTACTTTCCAGATCAGGTCTAATCAAATCCACAGTATAAAAGACAACAGTTAGTGGGTGCATGTGGTGTGGGCAGCAGTCATGTGATTGTTGGTTTGATGGTTAAGTATGTCTTGGTGATGCATATTTGGTTTCATGCAGCTGTTTGTAAGTGACTTGTTTCCACTTGGTTAGTCTGGTTAATCTTAGTTAAACTTTATTTCAGTAAACAGTTTTTTTTGTGTTAATCTTTGCCAACCAGTGTAGAGTGACTGGTGTTTCTTAACAATCACATCGTAGTTAACTTTAGTGTAATTAAATAAATGATTTGTGTTCCAGGGGTAGTCGAATCTAGGGCAGCATTAGCTTCCTGCCACAATAAAACTCTACGAAGCAGAAGTACTGCTTTCAAAATTAAAAAAAGGGTTCCGTTCTTAAAGGACAACACAATGCACATATGACTATTAGTAGAACTTGGATCAAATGCATTATATGATCAACAACAACAACACAAAAAAAAATGCATTATATGACATTCATCTTTCTTTCTGCACCAGACCTGAAAGTATTACTGTTTATATGTGTTTTATGCTTTATGCTAAAAAGGAACAGAAAAGTGGGTGTCATTTTCCACGATGAGATACTCAGAAAAAGCACGTGGCTCTGTTTATCTCAAGCACTAAGTTAAGTTTAGACCGGATGGGTTTCACTTCCTTGATCTCTGCATTTCAGCCACTGTCTGATATCTAAATGTCTCATCTGTGATGAGTACTGGTTTCCTTTACTGTGTGTTTCACAGGTGCATTGAATGTAGCTTCCTTTAGAGTTGAGATACAGTATTGAACAGTGTTGAGTAGCTTCATTGATATACTGTACATACTGTACATAAGGTATATAGAGATATATATGGCAAACAATAGCAGTTTTTGAGCACATTCATCTGATAAACTTAATGAATCAGGTGGGAGGAGCTATTGTTGTTGTTTTTTCAGGAAGTAACATTGTGTGATTCAGAGGAAGTTGACGTGATGTCTAATGTGTGAACCTCAAATCATGCACAGCTCTTTTTTGTTGTTTTGGGGTTGCACCTGAATACAAATAGAAAGTTAAAGGACAGGCCATAAGGCTTCAAGTTTTGGAAATTTTTGTTAACAACAACAACAAAAAAAGTAAATAAATAAACAGATAGTTGACAGTGATATTTATATGTACTTTTTTCCATTTTGGCCCAAGTATTCTTTTTTTGGAAGACTGTAACTATGTGTGATAATTTAGTCTGGGTGGAGGGTTTGGCAGGACAATGAATGATGTCATATGAATGCTTTTGTTTGATATGTTTTGTTTGGTGTCATACCAAATGTATTATATTGCAATTTTTACTCTGTTATCTGTGTATTTACTCTGTGTTAAGTACTCTGTGTTATCTATGTGGTTTCTATTTACTTTAGAGTTGTGAGAAAGGCTTACTCTAAGTTACACTGGCCTTGTCTGGCTGGAAATAGTCATCAGAAAATCAGGATTAGACTCCATATCTCCAGGCCATAACTAAAATGTATGACAAAAAAGGGGCACTCTTTTGCGAATGCAACAACAAATAGGACACAAGCCATGATGTCCAATTCACAAACAACTGACTCTTGTGAACTGGTACTTTTTAATGTGTCAGCCAAAAGATTCACAAGATTCACTGGCTCATTCAGTCAATTATAAATGACAGTTTTAATGGTATCAACACAAACATTCAGATGTTTGGCAAAAATAAAATTGGTTATTATTTAACAAGAGGTTGTATTGTTGAATTAAGGGAAAGTTAAGGGGAATTTTGTTTGAGTGCCCTGTTTGAACCATACCCAACCACCAGCATTTCACTCCCTCCCCCCCCCAAACAGGCAATGACATTTATATGGTACAAACTAAACTAAATCAGATTAGAACAAATTTAAATTAAACACCAGTAGAAAAACTATATCATAGTCTACTGTATATTTTAAACTGTCCATTTATTACAGCACATAGCAGTGAGTGCTGTTAAAATCTAAACATGCTGTGTACTCAGTGAACTGAAGCACTTTTAAATGACAGTCTTTGTCAAACACTTGAGAAATGTCAACAAAAAGTCCTTTGGCTCCAGATGTTTCACTAAGAGCAAGTGGCTTTTTAGTTGTTTGTTTTTAGAGCAAGTCAATCACTGTGGGTGTACTGAATATCTGCATGATTACAGCCTAGTTATGTAGACAGTTTTGGCATACACACATTTTCGATCATGTTTCATTGTGGTGCACATCAAGCATCAAAACACTACAAGTGCACAAAAAGAAGGATTTTGTGTTTGCAGTGGCAAAGCTGTTTGCTTTTCTGATTTTCATTGAGATTGCATCTCACAAGAAAAGACTGGAGTGCTAGACAGTGCAGTTTTTTTGCAACATGATGTTTTCATTTCCTGCGAAGCTGCTTTGAATATGTATTTTGAAATGGCCTATACAAACAAATGGGAATAAAATGGAATTCAGTGACATGTTTGTTATGGTTCATTATCACATTTTCAGTATTTTGCTAATGTTTAGGCATGATAAAACAGTTTCTGAGGGATGTGGACTGGGGAGAAGTGGATTATCTGATCGTAGACACACCTCCAGGAACATCTGATGAGCATTTGTCCATCGTGCAGTATCTCAGCGGTGCTGGCATCGATGGAGCTGTCATCATCACCACCCCGCAGGTGAACAGAAACACTTGTGTAACGCTGTGCGTGCTCAAGGAAGTTGCTTTTACCTGTTGTGATCTGGTTTGCATTATAAAAATAAACTATAAAAAAAAGATTCAAATAAAGAGATTTGCATTTAAAAAAAAAAGTTAGATTTTAATCACGAGTTCAGATGTATTGACGTGTGTGGAACAAGAGGCTTTCACACTTAGCTGAAAGTTAAAAAAATTAGTTGATTTCCTGCACGCTAACAGTAAAGTGGAACTCAGTGGTGTGAAAAATTTAGAAAAAAAGAAAAAAGTTATTTATGTCTTCACACGAGTTGCACTTCTTAATTGTGCACATGCTGAAAGAAGCCATCAACACATTTCTCAGAAATAAGCATTTGAGCTTTGCTGTTAATTTTTAATCGAAGTTGATAAATGTTTAGAGGCTTTCACTGAAACTTTGTGATAGGACACATAAATGCACTTACACTTCCTTAAATAGACAAAGGTTGTTTTTTTTTTGCTTGTTTTTTTTGGGGGGAGGGATGGGGG
>JAFVLL020011550.1:0-39262 GCA_021397915.2 Tor tambroides
ATTTGGCCGAGATACAACTATTTGAAAATCTGGAATCTGAGGGTGCAAAAAAATCAAAATAATGAGAAAATCGCCTTTAAAGTTGTCCAAATGAAGTTGCATATATGCAATGCATATTACTAATCAAAAATGAAGTTTTGATATATTTACAGTAGGAAATTTACAAAATATATTCATGCAACATAATCTTCACTTAATGTCCTAATGATTTTTGGCATAAAAGAAAAATCAATAATTTTGACCCATACAATGTATTTTTGGCTATTGCTACAAATATACCCCAGCGACTCAAGATTGGTTTTGTGGTCCAGGGTCACATATTTCTATGGTAAATGACCTGGAATTGCCAAAAATGCTCTTTTTAATCACTGATTTAGGTAGATACTAGCTTGCTAAATAATTTTGCTTAAATGCCTTAAAGCGCTTGAACATTGCTTTCAGTTAATGCATGCAGGAACATTCAAACCTTTCTTTCCAAACTTTTTAGATCTTTCTTCCAAATCGTAATTACAGAACGACTGATCTGGTTTGTTTTCCAGACCTCACAAAAGACATTTTTGTGCAGCCAAGCAATTGAACTCATTTGACATATTCAAAGAGTTTTAGTAAAACAAAAATATTTAAATAACCAAACCAACCACTATATTGATTTCAGTTCAGATTCTCATCTAATTGCATAGATTTCTTTTTTGCACACAAGTGGAATCATATCTAATGTCACTACGTCTTTGTTGCTTGTCTTCACTTTAAATCCATATAAAACAGGAATTGTTGCTGCATACAGTGTTAAGAGTAGAATTTCATGTTCGCTGTCATGAGACGATGACTTAGTTTGATGACAGAAGAACGCCATGTCTCTTACAGAGCTTAAACAATCAAATCCCACACGAAGAAAAGAGCAAATTAAAACCACTCAGAAAAATCTGCATGTCAACTTTGTGCAGGATAGATGATGGCCAGACAGACTGAGAATCAATATTTGTTTTGATGAAGTGTTAGTTGGAGGCTTTGGTCTGTAGGGAGGAAAAAAAAAAAAAGAGCGTGCAGAAACATGGAATTTGTGCAGTGTAAGTAGCCAGGCTTTGTCAAACTCAAAGTTATGCTTCTCTGTCTAGTGATTTAACAAGTTTGTAAACCTCTCAATGCGATCATCAATCAGAACATCTCTTTGTGTGCTCACTCGTCTCAAGGAACATTTGTTCTTCCTCTCTTTTGGAACTTGTGAAACATATTCTGGATATATACAGAGATATATGTAAGGTGTTATATAATATAGAATGAAATGGCTGGGGACTAAATGAATAAAACTGTTGACAATATAGCATCAATTATAGGACAGGGGGAAAAAAGCAGAATACTTAATTCTCTATTTATAAATTTTAAATGAACATTATATAAATGTGAAGAATAAGCCCTTATGTGTATATATAATTAAATTAGATTTAATTATAAAAACTAAGGGATAATAGGTAGCCCCACAGCGCCACGTATAAACAACTCCAAATAAAATATGACAAGAAAACAACCTGTCATTAAAATGAATAATCAATTTGATTCCTCTATGGGTTTCATCCTCTGTCCTCACTGAACTTTACCACAGACAGATGTATAATTAATGGTAAGTTATTGTTACGTAAAACATAATTAAGTCATAAGGGCCTAAATGAAAAGACAATGATAGATAATGGTTTTATTTGCATAAATGAAGTTATATAACAAATAAACAGTGGTCTACCACGTTGATTAGGCACAGAGTAAGGCTGGATGGCTTTTCACTGTTACTCTGCTTGGATGGGTGATTTCCTAAAGATACTTGACATGAACTGATAGAGAAACCATTCCACCTAAGCCTAGACAATTACTAAATGTCTCAGCGGAGTATTTGCCTTTAGTAGGCAATGACAGACAAATTGAGAGAAAAATAAACAGCAGGCCATTCTAAAATCGACTTGAAATAACAGTGTAAGAATATAAAGTAGCTTGTTACACAATATCAGACTTTGTTTAAAGAAGATAATAACATGCTAAAACTTCGTCATCAAATTCAAATATTAGATTTTGGTTTTGGCAAAGTGGTAAAAATGTACAATTCTTCATCTTGATTTTTTTTTAATACATTTGTATTGCAGAATTGAAACTGCAGTTCATATGATTCATAAAAGGGAGACATTTTTAAAATATCAGAAAAGAGAAGTTTTTTTTTGCTTTTTGTAGTCCCAAGGGAGAATGCAATATAAATTGATATAAGATGTCATTTATTGTAACATCCGAGGAAAAACATTTTACATAAATTTTGCCATGCTGTTTTAATGATATCTTTTAGTACCTCTTTTTTTTTTTTTTTTTTTTTTTTTACAAAATATTATGTGAAGTTTATTGACTGCTTTTTTTTATCCTAAAATTAAACCTAGATTTTATACTTTTTAAAGTAATTTTGATTTGTAATTCCTTTTGATAATATGCAAATACTACATTTACAGGGTGGCTTTAGCACAGCTCCCATAGTAATTTAAATGTAAAAACTACCCTCAGCCTGGATATCATTATTTTCCCGATTTATTGTGCATCTCATTTTTTTTCCTAAGCCCTAAGCACACATCCATAAAAAAGTACAATGAGGACAGATCTTAATGACCGCTCAGGAGTAGGTTTTACTGTGCTATATGGTTGTGTCGTCCCAGCATAAATCAAGGCCATGGGTCACACTGGTCAGTCTGTGATGATATGCTGCCTCCATGAAAGAGCATTAATACGAGCTGAGCAATAAAACCAGCCATTAAGCAGCAAGGCATGTAAATGGCCACCCCAAATGATGCTTGTTAGAGTTCTGTCTGATCCTGGAGAAGGCCATGCACAGAGGACAAATAAGCCCTGAGAGAGGCAATGAAAGGCCATATTTATAGGACAGGGAGGAGGAGACAGATCCAGATTACTTGTGTCACTTATTACACTGCTCTTTAGAATACCTGATTCTGATTGGTCAGTCGCAGCGTTCAGCGGTCAGACATTTTTTGCCATCCATGACAATGCTGTATATCAGTCCATACAGTATAAATTTCTGTAAGTTTGAATTGAAACAATGTGGATTGTGAAAATGACTATACAAATAAATAAGATAAAATAAAATAAAATAAAATAAAATAAAAACTGAGTCAATTAAATAAGTACACTCATCCAACTGAAACCATGTTGTATCACTTTTTTTGATTGTAGAAAGACTTAAGTATTACTACTAATATTGGCAGGTTTCATCTAATTGTTTTGTATGTTGAAGTGGATTATTATTATTTTTTTCTTAGAATGGAAGCTTTAAGATAATATACAGTTCAAATGACTAAAATGATTTCAAATCATTTTTTTTCATGTGTATGTATTTATTTATTTGGTGAGTAGCCAGATAAAGACATTTGAATCAATAATTATGAGAGGCAGTAGTTTAATTAAAAGTGCTTTTCTAATGGTTGCTTGGCACTATTAATGTAATGAATTAGAAAAATCTGATCTTGTTACAGTTTTGACAGAAATTATAGTAAATAGGTAACATTTCATATCTTGGGATTGTGCATAGTTTAGATCTAATGGTAACAATATTTGATAAATATTTAAATAGATTTTAAAATTAAATAGAAAGGCATGTTTTTGGAGATGATAAGAGTTTAAATTTGGATGCAGATCAAGGAAACTGTCAGCCAGCAAATAGTCGAATCCAGTCTGAATGAGTGGATAAAGTTCCTTAAAGCAATGAATGAAATTACGAAGGAAATAAGACTCTTGCTTTCATTTCGTGTCAGCAGACCAGTGATGTGCCAATGGAAAACACAGAGAAACAAGTAAATGTATTCAGCTTTTCACCAGCCTCTTCCACCACAGCCCCTGATGGAATTAAAGACAAGGACAGTACTGTTGTCCTGATATACCCCTTTCAAAATCAGTTCACTTACATTTGTTGGATTGTAAAATGGTTCATGTGTTTTTGGAATTGGAGTGATATAAAAATACTACAAGCTATGCAACTAAAATGCACTCTAGAAGTGAACTACAGCTTCATGAGAAAGCCAAGTATTATTATGGCATGGGAATGTGTGTATGTGTACTTTATAAAGCCTTATTATATCAAACCTGTGCATTTGAGGGTTCAGAATTAATGCAATAGAGAAGTTTAAGATAATAAAGTGTAAATCAACATTTACAGAATTTTTCAAGTAACAGTCTTAAGGATATTTTTACCTCCATGACCCTACAGTAGAGTTCAAGCTACAGTTTGCAATACAAACTTAAGGTAAACATGACAATTATGGCAGCACACAACAATCTGGTCTAAGTGGTAAATAATGCATCATTTTCCAAGGGGATGTGACTGCTCTACTGAAGCAGTACCTTATCTATGCTACAGATGGCACTAAGTGCTATGTAAATATTCGAGAGACGTGCAAAAATGGAAATAGTGGCAATAATGCAGTGCAGTGATGTTTTTTGTTTTTTGAATTTTATTGCGCATATTTTATTATTAGCACATTTGAACATTTCCACGTCAGCACCCATTTACACACCAAAACCCATCAATTCCATTGAGCTGACTGGTTAAGGGTGTAAACAACAGATGTTAGAGTGACCATGAAAGAATATAACAACATTCTTGTGCTTGGATTATAATGAGTAATACCTGTTGTTCTGGAAAATAATCTAAATATGTTATCTCTCACATTTGGGTAACTCAAAGGCAGGCAACTTACTGTTACATCAGAGTAACAGAGTGATGAGTATAAGCGATTAAAATGGTAGCTTTACGGGCGAAATAAAAAACACAAAAACAATCTGCAACAGATGTGGTGAATTTAGGGCACAGAAGAAAGCTCCCTTCAACCGTATCTGGATCCAGTCCAACTGCAGACTTGAATATGCCAAACGTCAGGATGGCTCAGTGTACGAGCTGAAAAAGAAAGAAATAAAATGGTCGTGACAATAATGAGGTTCTTTTCCACCATTCATTTGAAAGCGAGAAACGAGTTACCTGAGGCCAGTCAGCTTCACAGAAAGCCAAATGCTGAGCAGTAAAAAAAATATTTTTGTCTAAGACAAATAGCACACAATTTCAGCTGTTTAAAGAAAGAACATTTGCAACCATCAATACAACCTTTGTTTTTGGTCATATTATGGTCTGGACCCAAAGAGAGTCGAATCTCAGGTCAATCCATCTCATCCAGTTGTGCGTGCACTGACACGAGTAACCTTTGAGCGCTTCCCTGCCCAGCATTTTTCACACTTGAATAAGCCATGCATTAAACTAGCCATCCAACTGTTTATAGACGACTTCATTTGGAGTGAGTATAGATAGATTTCTAGACAAGGGTTACCCTGGTTTTTGGCTGCTGCCCCATGGCCTTGTAGATGTGCCAGCTGGTTTCTTTTAAAATGCGATTTATAACTGTGAGACTAATAAATATAGACACACAACTGGAACACATTTTCACTTTTATTTACCAGAATATAAACCAAAAGTCTGTTTTACGTTCTGATGGATTTCAATGTCTTCCTGGCTTCCAAATTTGTGTTTTGATAAATTGTTTTAAGCTGCATCTTCTGATATATGAAATGTGTTAACACGGCAAGCATGCCGTCCAGTGGTAACAGAAATAATATTCAATAAATCATATTTTTACAACTGTCTATGCAACCGCACAGTACTTGGCACAAAATAAATATATAAAGAAAGTAATAACATGTGTTTGACATATCCTGCATTTAGCTAGCCTCAACCATTGGTTTGGAACTAATGAGGCCTTGTTTTTGCAACACATGGAAGGCTACTAGAAAATGTTCCCTAAACACATTAATTGTACTAGTGAGCCATGTTGTTTTGTCAAGCTGGTAAGCATTAAAGAGAAGCGAAGCATGTCTCTTAATGTTTATTAGCTGTTTAATATCCTGCTTTGAGTCTTTTTTATCATTTGGTTACATTTGATGCCTTTTTAGTCATTACATTCCGGTTTAACCCACTAGCTCCTTTTGCTCTCCATTTCCTACAATCAAGTCTTGTTATTCTAACTTAAGCTGTGACAATGAACCTGTGGTCAAAGTCTTGCCACCATCAAAAGTGATTTATAATGACCTTTGTCCTTCAAAACAAAGCTTCTCTAATCTCTACTAGAAATGGAGTATAAGGTTTCACGTCTTGTGGTAAAGCATTTTCATGTTGCTGATGACTTTCATTGGCACTATGGGATCGTGTCTAGTCGTACCCCAACAAGTGAATTTAATTTAAGTTGCATGTTTGAACCAGAGGTGAATTACTTCATGTTGCACTCATCTCTATAAAAGCTGTTAATCAAACAGTTACTGTGAAATCTGACAGTTTCATTATTCTCTCTCCCAAACTGTGCGTGTTTGTGCGTGTGTGCATGTGTGTAAACTGCTTGACTGAGTAATAAACCTTTCCTTGATTGTTTGAGTCAAAGACAAGACGTCCCCTTTTGGTGTCCGCATCAAATTCAATTTGCAAAAGTGATTTTTATATACATAGAAAGCATATTAAATGCAAGTAAAGCGTCTGCTCTAATGTTGCAAATAACTTTTAACTAACTGTGAAAATAAAACGTCAAAATATGGGTGAAATAATGTTCCATCGTCGTTCAGCAGAATATCTAAAAATGAAACAACATACGTATTCATACCATATATAAAATTTTTTTTTTTTTTTAATGATTAAAAACATATTGCTGACAAATAGGTAAAACCTAGTGGTTTGAAGGATAGTGGCAAAGATTGGTCAAGAGTCTTTAATGTCATCTAATGGTTCTTGTTCTAAATATGGCTGGCAATATTTGTTTGGTGTATGAACTATTGTTACACTGAATGATATTTTAGTGGGTGTCTTGGTAAAAAAGATTGTCATTATTTTTTTCTCAGGGAAAAAAAATGAATAAACAAACAAACATCAGGACACATTTTTGATGCTTGAAACCTGTACATGCTGAGAGCAATGCTGCAAATGATAAAATCATTATATATATGCTTTGTAAATGGCAAACAGTGATAGATGCAGTATGATTAATGAGAAACATTAATATGGACCCTTGAATGTGTCCTCCAACATTCATGTTTGACACATTAAAAAAAAAAAAAAAAAAAGCATTATTCCTTAGAATATAACAGTGTGCCAGACAATTCAGACTACTTGTTAATCAGGGTTCTTCACTGCGGTTTTGTACTTTATTGGCCCCTTTTCTCCCATACATTCAAAAAAATGATCATACTTTTGTTCTTCTCAAAATGTGATTCATGAGAAGCAAGGCTGAAGGTGTTGAAAAGAGATTGCTTGCTCAATAAAAAGTGTGTTTTCCCCCTCCAGAACTAATAAATATTAAACAGTCCAAATTCAAAACATATTTTCTGTCCTCTGGATTTGATTACTGAAGGCATTATGGTTGCAGATATGTTCAGTACAGTCATATTCATTTCATTTTGAATATGCTGTGTTTAAACACTGAGGTATCTAGCAAAGAGACTTTGTGTCTCAGAGTGCATTTATCACTCTATCTCAGCTGTAACACTATCTGTACTAGATATTTCTCTGGAATGCTTTTATATTCCTTAAAGCCATTTCTTCTCCAAACAAGGACACAACATTTTTCTGCCTGCTCGTTGTCAAGACCTCTTCATCAGGGTCATAAAAAATACGATTCATTTTTCATCAAGCATAAGACTCTTTTAGGAAATATCTACGCATGCTTTTTCCAAAAATTCTAATTTACGCTGAATTGGTAACTTATAAGTAGTTTTACGAGAAAGTGGAGAACTATATTAGAATAAATTTGATGACACCGAGATAAAACTGAAGTTTCATTTCTAAAAATACAAACAGCCTCCCCAAATTTGAATATAAGAGACAAACTACATCATTCCATCTGATGTATAACTTTGGTAAGTAGTGTAAAAGGAATGTAGCATGTTTCCAAGGCCTTTTAATCTTCTGATTTTATTTACAATAAGATCTGATTTCCATAAATGGAAGGATGTGGATAAGAACAGAACCTAGAGATTTTAACAAGCAGCACAGGGAAGAAACAAAGCAGAGTTAAAAGGAAAAAGCAATATCATGCTTCTGATATCTGAAGATAAATAGCTCATCTTTGCATGAGTGATTATGTAAGAAGCCAGAACTTTTCAGACTTCTCCAAATCTGTGTTGTATTATCCTACCATTTTAATACCAGCTGAAATGTCTTGATAAATATTTTGTTTCAATTACCAGCATGTCAAGCTGTTCCTAAGCAAGCAAACAATCATGTTGTCTTTCATTCTCTTCTAATTACTTTCACTTGAAAACACTTATATTGATATAAGCAGAGAAAATGGAATAACAAAAAATGTTTTTTCTTTTTCCTCTCAACTCACTGGGTGACAGGTATATTTTTCTTGTGAAGCAATAATGAATATAATTTTGCCTCTTTAGAATTCCTTCATTTTATCATCAAGTGAGATGAATGTAGCCATCTGAAGATTTATGAACTCCAGTACATGTTTAGACTGAAACAACAAGCAAAGCAACTTTCCTCACAGGTTTAAATGATAGATTTGGCACAGAGTGTCCTAATGCTTCAAATGACGCAATCAAGACAGTTTGATTGTATACAAGAAGAGGAAGATACAAGAAGGGGAAGAAAACAAACTGACAAATGTGTTCATCTGTTTAGATAATGCTGAGGAAAAACAAGGGTATATCCTAAAATCCCGACCATTACAATACACAGGTTGGGATTTAAGGGAAAGAAAAACCTTATTGATGAGTTTGAAATCCACCTTGAAATGACCCAAGGGCAGAGCGCTACATAGCCCTCTTAAAGACCCCTGAGCATAAAGCGAGGAGGATTGAATATGGAGTGGTCGTGAACAGCGGAGGGGGTAGATGTGAAACCAACTTAGACAAAGAGCCCATTTTTCCAGGGTCCAGACGACCCCCACTTTTGCCATTCAACATTCAAAATAAATAAATAGGAATGGAGAAAGAAACCATATACGCCCCCTGAAAGACTCTAGGCTCGAATGAGTGACAGACAATTGAAAAGACAAGTTGTTACATTGTCTTTGGCCATGGATGGCAGCAGGGTTGCTGCAAAAAGGCAATTATGGGCTGATGTGAACTGTGAGGTCAAAGGTCAAACTCTGTGTCTGACCCCAAATTTGAAGGGGGTCCTCAAACCGAGGCAGCATGTAACTGACCTCTTGTCTGTCTCTTCATACTCTCTCTTTTTCTCGGTCTCTCTCTCTCCTTCTCTTTGTTTGGGTTCTCCTTTGGTGCCCCTTCCCTCAAAAAGCCGACTAGCTTTCTCTTGCTATGTTGAGAAGCGCTGACGAGGCATTTGTCCTGTAGTCACTCACCCATGTTTGATTTAATTGCTTTTCCAGTGCCTTGAAATGCTCTCCCTGGACTAAGCTCTCAGGGGCGAGAGAAACACATGAAATCACTGCCAAACATTTTATATCCTAACGGTTTTAGCTTCCCTTGTAGCCTATAGATTTAGAGACCACGATTAAGTGTAATCATTGGAACGGTCTTGACCAGACAAGTTCGATTAGAACCGCACTTAATGGCATCAAGTTGCCCATGGGCTGCCAAAACTCACAGTACTTTGACAGTCAGTTGAGACGACGGGATGACCTACAGCGCACCGGTGGAGGCAGCACTCCCATGAAGCTTGCGGGCTGGAAAACCCTCCCTTTTCCTGTCACATCCAGCCTGTCTCCATAAGCAAGAATCTGGATGCTGTTTTCTCTGGGAACTTTGCCACCAGGCAGGTGACCTCCCTCTTCCTGGCCTCTCCTTCACTCTTAGCAGCACCTGGACCTATCATTAATCATACGTCCACATGTAAGTCAGAAATCAGAAACAGATATGAATGAATCGCTAAAGTTCGATCCACTATATTGCTACAGTATATTGCTTTTGTTTTGCACATTAGACATTGCATCCCCTGCCCAGCTAACAACTTTATGTTTTCCTGAACATTTGTGTAACCAGCAAAAATGTTCTTTAAAGATAAAAAAAACTGGATATTTAATCATTCACTTTTGGAAATAATGTTTTTTGGGAATGCTAGGAAAACATTCTTTAAACAAACATATTAGCTGGATAGCCTTCTAGTTAAACATATTGGCTCAAAAAATAAATAAATAAATAAAAGTTTGCATCCATATTTTTAGGACATCTAATAACACCAACAAACTACAATGAGGATTTGATTATTTCAACACTTATTCTCTTTATCCAGTCCTATGCAAAGCATACTGGGAAATGGAAAATCCACTGCCCAAGTTATCAAGACAATTTCATGAACTTACTACAACTTATTTATTACTATTATTATTAAATCTCAATTAATGCAGGAATTACAGTTTAAATTACACACAATATTGATCATGTCAGCAGAACTCATAAAAATGTTTGCAACTTGAAAGGTTTAATTAAATCAATAAATTTGAATTCTTAACTTACAACCGTGCGTGTATTTAAGTTTGGTAATAGGTCCCCTGGGTTTATATTTAGAGTGTTTTACTCTGACAATAATTAAAGTGTCTTGCAACTTATAATTTAATGATTAATTTAATTGTCTTTAACCTATTAAATTGCTGTTTGTTCATTAAGTCATGGAGTTATTTAAAACAAAAATGGTCAAACTGACTCATAGTAATGTCTAAAGAACTTATGAGTAATATTTTCATGCTAAACTTTGGTGAATGTTTATCAAGCCTGATAACGCTGAAAGAACGTTCAGTCTGAGAATGTTTCTTGTTTGTATACAGATATAATGTAATGTACAAAGCCATGTTGCAGTAAACATGGGAAAGACTTGTGGGTAAAATGTGGAGGTTCTGGAAGGACAGATTATTCAGTGGTTGGAATAACTAAATGCAACACACCATGCCTTCCTCGTTAAAATGCAATGAGTTCCTGATGAGACCACATTAAGACTGCTTTGTGAAAAAAAGAAATGCATAGAGCTGGACAGATTCCCATTTTGTTTACAAATGGTCACCAGTGAGGTGTTGCTTTCAGTGCCAATGGCTTAACTCTTTGTTGTATAGAGCACAGTGCCAGTTACATTCCGCTCAGTTCATCGGACAATGAAGAACTATCGCATAAATAGCCTAATCTGCAATAATCAGCAGCCAATAAATTTGAGGGCTATTAAGAGTTATAATTTCTTTAATTAAAGGCACTACTTTAACAGCAGATCTTAACTGATTAGAAAATAAATCTAGTGAGCGCTTGTAGTTAGCAGGGAAAGATTTGTAGTAATTTACTAACTTGCTAATAGTCTGAGGCGAACAGTGATTCACAATTAAATGCGCTGAAATGACAGCTGATATGTCTGGCACTCATTTAAGCTAGCATTGCTGTGAAATGTTGTTTATGTGATGGTTTATATGTGCTGATGTTAAACAGGGTGTCCCAAGAGCCCTGTTTAGCCTCGTACTGAGTAGCGTGCTAAAGAAAGATGAGAGCCCCGAGGCTGCAGAGCTGGACAAATGTCTCTGCTCATGCATGAAGTCACAGAGCCACCGCAACACATGTTTCTATGTCTGGTGAATGTCATGCATCAGCTGACCTAACTCCTTTTACTTCAGTCCTTCTTTATGCTGGAGGTCTCAGAGCCATGGGTGAAAAAGCTATTGTGGTTTTGATTTGTAAGCCTTATAATTATACTGTTTAATTTATAGATCATAATGATTATTTACATGTTTTTTTTTTACAGCCGACAGCACTGTATGTACATGTAATGGATCAAAACAGATTTTTGAAAGAAATTAAAAAAGACAAACTAATTGTGGAAGACTATTTTTTTAATATAAATAACCACATATACTCTTTTGAAAGTTTGTCCCATTAAAATCAAATTAAACAGGAAAAATCCCTCAGGAATATTGAAGCACTTATATGTTAGAAGGAAATAAAACAACAAACCAGCTGAATATGATTTACAGATGAAAATATGTTTCAGTGGTAAAATACAGAGGAGGAAAAAGTGTGTTCTTTGGTGGCATGAGGTTCCTGTAATTATAAACAGATGGATGTCAAAATGGCTCTGAGCTCCAGCATTCCCTCCCAGTCACAAACTCGTTCCCCATATTTATTAAGATGTTCTGACATGGATTTGGTAAAAACTTAGTTTGCGGTGTTCCTCTTTGGAACGTAAAACTGTTTCGAATACGAGAGCCTCCTGTGATTGAGAGATGTAGGCCAATAATTCAAAACTCAAATAAGTCCTTTATTTTTGATAAGCCAAGCTATCCTGACTGGTTGGTTGAATGAATGTTATTATTTGCATTTAACATTGTTTAATCCCCGCTGTCTGTGACCCTTTTTTAACAATATACAACCCATTTTCTGAAAACCGCTGTTTTACAAATAAATATTTAAAATCATAATAAATGGATGGTAAGGCTTGCAAGTGGCTTAGAAGATAAAATGCAGTCATATTGTTATGCTCCATTTGGCTTGTATTTGTAAAAAGTGGTTTAATGCATGCTGTCATTGTATTGTGATTATAAACAGACATAAAATTTAGAAAAGGCCAACATCTAATCTGAGCTGATTTAATCAAACCCAAGCTGGTAATCATGCCCATGAGGTTAGATGATGATATCATTGCTGTGTAAAAAATAAATAAATAAATAAATAAAAATAAAAATAACCCTGGGGTTGGTAGACTAGAGCGGTTATCAGTTGCGATGTTACTACTGTCACAGGACAGGCTCCTAAATGGACTTTCAGAAGCAAAGGGATTTTCTCTGCTTTCCTTGGCTTTGAGCTGCGAAAGAAAAGTAACAGCATGTTTGTTTTACTGCTCCTCACTTTTTCCTCTTTTCTCCTCAGAGCAAATCAATCTGTCAGCCTTGTCGGCGGTTGGAGAGAACACTGCGAATGTCTGAGAGTCCATCTTTTACTTTTTGGCAAACTTTCTGAAGGCCTGCGGTGCAATGTGGTGGATATATTGTCTCTTTATCCCGAAAAGCCCTGGAGATGTTATGGTGGGCTACAGAAAAAGGATTCAATTGCTATGCCCAATTAAAAATGAATATTTAAAATGCTGTCTCCTGCTAAGATCAACTTAAAATACATCACCCAAATCAGCTCGAGGGTCCAGAGACCTCTTCATAAGATTCATATAGCTTTACATTCAAAGAGTTTTAAATGTCATAATTTCCTTTTCACTATGTAGTTACTTTGTCCTACTCCCACATAGCTCCCACATAAACTAGTTGTTTGTTTGTAAATATAATGGTTGCTATGATCCACCTTGGCAATCAATGGAACACAGAAAGAGTTGGCTATAATTAATTTGTAATTTGGGCCTAGTTTAAACCATAAAATTAAAGATTTACAGAGCAGCCAACCCCCAAAAGGCACAAGGATGACACTCTGCTTCAACTCATCTGACAAGCCTTAACAAAGACACAAATTAAGCAACCGATTCAAGTCCAGCTGAGTCTTGAGAGACGAGCAATAAACCAGAATCAGTTTCTCTACGGTAAAGCTGACTGCTTTCTCCCTCCTGAGTGATGGAGTGTGAACATGTTTTATAACTTGACATGTGACATATAAAAAATGAATCTCTCAGCCTAAATCAACAGGAGTGTAAGAACGGCTATTTCCTTTTTTCTCTCTCTCTCTCACTGTTTCCTCATCCCGACATGAAAGTTTAAGCGATCTGTAAATGTTAGTCATTGGCTTTGCAACACATGCAGACAAGCACTCACAGGTTGGTGTAAAATGTGGAAATGTGGTATACAATCTTGTGAATTCCCCAGGAGGTGTCAGGACAACATTATTTTAAATGAGGCCTTAGTCAGTCTTCAATTATATTGAAGTGGGATAAGCTGTGAGTAAATGAAATGGCATGCGTATTTTCACTTTATCAGAACACATGAGCTACTCTGGAATTCATGCGACACAGGTTTAATTAGTCCTGATGCGATTTGTTGAGTAACTTCATTAAGAATTCTTATTTTTCACACATGGGTGTGGAACTCTACAAACGGGAGACAAAGACCTCCCATTATGCATCATCACATTCCTGCATTTAGCCGTCTATTCTCCTTTAAATTAGGACAGTTGCTGTGTTTAGGTGCTGCGGTTAGTATAAGATTAGACCTTTCGTGCATGCGCATTTTACTGATAATGATCTCTATTGTGGCTGAGGAAACCACTTTGCATAAGGTCCAATGGGCACTCAATACAACTAGCACAGTTTTGCTTTGTTAGTTTAAATGTTATGTTAAGAGGCCTACTGTTGGGTCACTTTTCCACTCACGGCCATTCAATTAGCATTCATGCAGGCATCTCTCAGTGTGATATTAGCTTGATCAAGCCCTTTTCCCTCTATACCAGAGGCTATACAAACAGAAAAGGCATTCATTTATTCAGCTTAAGAGACTCCCTAAACTCCCAGGCCAACCATCCCGCCAGCCAAGAAATTCTCTGGAAAGGTGCTGGCTGAAAAATGCTTCAGTCGAAAAGCTGTTGAGGGCTTCACGTTGTTTCTTCCGATAAGCCAGCTCTCCCTTTTCCTGACACTTTAGCTGTTTTAGCCCCATATCTTTCAGATATGTTCACCCTCATGTAGCCCATGTCATGTTGTTTAGTTTAGCACAGATGAAGCGCAATCTCAGCTGACATAAGTTTAACCAAATTCATAGAAACATATAGTATTTCATGCTATAAGAGATTATGCAGTAATCTAAAGTAAAAGACTAAGTGGTGTTTGTGGAAATGAAGCCTGTGGTGTTTCTCTCAATCATTTTGGCAAACTAGATTATCTTTATTTATACTTTCTTTAGTGAAGCCTTCTGAAATAAATAAACAAATATGGAGTCAGCAAATTTGATCAAATATATTAGATTGTCAAACGCTGAAAATCAAAAGTGTCACCATTTGAACTTAATCTGGTTGCAGTAATTGTTACCTATAATGATACTGGATGCTGGAGTCAAACAGTCATTAAAGTCATCAAAAAGTTTTCATATGCATTTTGTTTTATATAATATTTGATACATAAAGCCTTTATGGCCCATGTAGTAAGAATATAGAGCTCACGCTTGAGTAGGGAAAAAAACTGTTTTATTCAGAGGCCCAAATTAAAATAATAATAATAATAATAATAATAATAATACAACTTGGTGCAGAGGTTATTTATATGACTAAAAAGATGAAATTCTGATTACTTGCATAAAATGTATATAAATATAAGTTGTCACTTTATCGCTCTATAATCTTATTTTTGCATTTATTTAATAGATTTTCCATCAAAAACACACATACCACAACCTTAAGGTGGACATTTTCATAAAAAAGTATGAACTATCAGTCAGAAGGCAGAAGATATGTAGACGGTATGTAGAGGCCATAGAAATTAATGTAACAAATGATACAGTATGCTTTATAGGGTTAAAATGGTGCTGTCTAGAGTAAATTACGTCAAATAGCTATATAAATTGTTGTAAAAAAAAAAAAAAAAAAAAAAGAATTACCAGGACTATCACTTGTGGTGATTTAATCGTCTTCTAAAAATAAACTAAGAAAGGCAAAATAACCTTTGGCTGAATGTGTTTTAATGTAGCCTACACACATTTTATGTATCCTGACAGCTTCCTAATTTCTAACATTTTCCTACACTCTTAGTTTATGTTAAAACTGTGCTGAGCACATAATGACCGTCTTGCTTTAAAAATGTCTTGACAACGGGAGTTTTGTGGTAATGAGCCCTGAGTTATCTTCAGACTTCATTATCTCACCAATGTGATTAGCAAAACAACTGCAGAGAGGAGAGCTAACATGCGTCTTTACAAGCTCTTTTCACCTGAGTGCAATTTCCACAATAATCTGTTAAATAGATGCAAATGAAAAAACAACTAGTCACCAAAAATTAAATCAAAGTCTTGTCAAATAGTGTAAAAAGTCGATTATAATGATAATTTGCTTGAATTTGAATAGAATTTCATTTTAAATCTTAAGAGAATTTACTTTCAGGGGTTAATTCCTCTGTTTCCATGACTATAGGGAGGCATCTGTGGAACAATAGTGGTCCTAATTACAGTCAGCCCCAGTTTTTGGGGTGTTGTCCTGTGCCTCCTTTTTCTAAACGGCATAACTTGTAGCAATGGTTTATATACAAATGTAAACTCCGCAGATCAAATTGGTTCACTTCAAATTACCATGTGACACGCAAAGAAAGAAACAAGCAAACATTTTTATGTCTATGTAAAAAGGCTTGATTCTAATATTTTAGTGCTATGAGAAAAGCGGAGTCAAACAAAAGAAGTATACTAACAATTCAAAGCACAGAATGTCTTACAGGCCCTTTCAAAAATAGAAGAAAGCCAGGAGAAAATCCCGTAGCTTGCCTGACGGGGAGATAATTAAAGAAAGTTGAACGAGTTCGAATTCTCTTCTTTTTGAAAGAAAACTGCACTGTGATTGGTTCCCCGCTGTTAAAAGCCAGTTGCAAACCTTTCAAAGAGTTGCACACAAAAACAATTTGGGACAAACACCAAAGTAGACAAAAGACAAAAACATTTGGTCACAATTACTCTGGATTTTGATATCGATGGTGAATTTCTCTGACAGTATTTCCTCTGTTTTAGGATACTCTCCAGTTTGTCCTCCTTGTGATAATGAAATGGAAACGGATGTGATTCTGGAGCACATGTGCGCCAGTGAATTTGGTAAGAACATCAGTACATACATCACACATGCCTACGCACCGAAAAAAACGCACATTCATTCTATTTTGCACTCATATACTGAACGTGCCAAGACTGCAGCCCATCTTCCCCTCTCATCTTCTTTATTCTAGAAATGAAGTAGGCATGCAAGAGATCCAAGACTGATTAGTTTTAAAGAACAGCCAAAACCACACAGTCTTGAACCAAAGGTATTCACCTATTCCTTCAGCTTCCCCAGCAGCCTCATACAGATGCCTGTAGTTTAATGTTTTGCTCATCTTAAATTTAGTTCTCATGGTCTTGTGTTAGAATAATGAGGGAAAACTTTATTCTTCCGGGAGCGGAAACCATAGCAGTTCATTTTTTTATAATGACTTGCTTACCGATCTTGCTTAAATCTTTCAGTTTCGTTTAGTTTTAAGATGAAGTCCACCTTTCACCAGTGTTAAGTCATCATGTTGAGTCATAACTTTCTTTAGCCATGAATGTTGAGTGCCAGAATGATATTTTATTTCACGGCCATTAACGCTGCTTTTGGGACAGATTCAAGCACTTTTAGAATCGCTGGATCACGATTTTGTTATTTTGCACATGTTTGACTGTCTTGACTGCCAAATCCACTGTTAATAGAACAATGCAATGGTTTTAAACACTTAAAACAGCAGCAGCAGAATGTTTTAACCTTTGTAAATCTATGTCATGGTTTGGATTACCCTTTGAGAGGCCACGACTGTTTAACTAATGAATTGAGGTAATTCACAGAGGCCCTAAAGTCTTTATTTGGCTGTTACTAACAGCTCTAAATTGGGATGTTTGCTCTCCTGTCTGGATGTGACAGCAACCCAGGGGCTGACCTCTGGGCAGAGACTGACAAAGTCTGAGTTTACTCTTTGGTCACTGGAGTAAACTGGAGTATCCAGTATATAGTCATTTCCAACAGTTTCCTTCTCGTTTTTACTAGATTTTGTCCATTCTATATATACGTTACTTGTCTGGGATGCTTCGTGCTTTTTCTTATATAATATATTCGGAAGGTCAGTAAATTTTTTAAAAAGAAATTAATACATGCATTTAACATGCATTAAACTGATCAAAAGTGACAGTAAAGAAATTCATCACATTACAAAATATTTCAAATAAATGATGTTTTTAAATTAAATTTACATAAATTATATTTTAGAATATATTAAAATGTTTTTTTAAAATAATATTAATAATATTTGACAATATTGATGTTGTTACTGATCATATAAATGCTGCCTTAGTTAACATAAGAGAATTAAAAAATATCTTAAAAACCCAAACTTTTGGTACATTGCTGGTCTTTTTTCCCTAATCCTAAGAAAGCTGGGTTTAATTTCTTGTTATTGGATTTTCAGTGTGACTGCACATTTATATTTGAAGATGGTTAACAACAATGACTCTTAAATGAGCCTATAACTGCAGCCATTAAGGCCAATCACAGCAGGAGTTACCTCAACAAAAGGAGAGCAGTGCGAGAGTGACTTCCTGCTTTCCTCTGAAGAGGAAAACAAAAGCTGGTTTTGGTTAGCCTCTGACAAAACCATAAAGTTTCATTCAGTGTTTGAAATGGGTAAGCTATCTCTGGAAAGCTGCCATCTTTCTCTGGTCAGCTTTATGTAAACCGACCCCCCTGACACTCTCTCTGTGACCTCAGCACTACATTACTTCTCCGGGATATTGCCAGGGACAGACAGTGAAGGAAGACAGGGTTCTCGCTGTGAAGTATTGCTTTAAGTAATTAAGTAAATGTATGGATTAGTCTCTCCGTCAAGCTTAGATACATGTTGTCTTGTTAGACATTTCGATCTGCCCTGGATACTCCGAAAATCCTATGAAAGTTTAGTTTCCCTCCAGATGTTTGAATCCCAGATATTTGAAGAATATGGAAACAGAAGAAAAACTTTGTTTTTCTGTCTCTCCAAAACAGTACCGCATTAACACACTTTAGTTGGCTGTCTATCCCGTGGTCAGTGATGCATGCTCAGCTTTCCTGTAGTAAAACTGTAGTAAAAGCAGCATTTTAACTGGAGCTCACCCCAAGCCACAGGTGCCATGTTTGTGAATTGTTTCAGCCCAAACTCTCCCTACTGAGTTTATGGCATCGTTACATCTGGCTGCGGACATGTCTCCAAAATGACAGAGGAAGCCAGGTCAAAGATCAGGGACAGAGGTTAAAAGGTTTTTTAAAGCAGAGTTTATCACATATGAAATGTAAATACTTTCACTGCTTTTTAGCAAAATGATTCATTTCAGTTTGGAAAGAACACTGATTGTGACCACACAATTTCTGAGATATGCTCTCTTTGTTTATATCTTATTTATCAAATATTTACCAGAGCTTTCAAGCGTGAAGTACTTATTTGGACCATCTGAGATTGAAACATTATCTGCCCCGGGTTTGTGTTTAGAATCTGATCCACCGCCTGTGCTTGGAAATGGTGGCTGCTTCGTGTTTTTGTAGTATGTAGTATGAATGCAGCAATTATGTGCGGTCTTGGCGCACAGTGTTTGCTTGCTGTCCTGGTTTTACTGATGCGGATCTATCTGTGAAGTATTTGCAGTGTGGTATGCTAGTCAACACCCCCTCGTTTACTGATATTGTCTTATCACTTTGAGGGAGATTGGAAAGGCATCTCAAACGGCTTGATTTATATGGTGCTTTATTGTGGCTTGCCCTTTTCGAGACACTGGATTGCAGAGAACAAGAGAGACTAACCCTGTTATAGCTTTCCCATTGTTATTGTTCGGAAAGTGTGGTGTTACACGTATTAGCTGTAAAGCCACATCTGAAGGTTTTCAACTGTACCCATGTCCCTGCATTTGTAAGGATTACATTCACAAACACAAGGTGCAAATGGAGTTCACGGTGGAGTTAAAGTGGGATTTGGACTAAGATAAGGTAGTTGTGGGAGGTAGGCAAGACTCTTTCTAGCCTGGCTTGATAATTCTTTAACCTTCAGACCATTTTTTTTGTTTCATCAAACACTAAGCTCCTTTATAGACTTCAGATCAAGCTGTAATCCCTTCCATGTGCACTAATAATACTGGGAAGACTGGCTTATTTCTGCAAGAGTCATTAGAAGTGAGGAGGTGTGAGATATGAGATTATGGGTTGCGGACTAAAACGCATTTCATCATGTAGCTGTGTGTGAAGAGCTGCTCTCATGACTTAAACGTGGTCCCCATGGAGGACTTTAACTTTCCTTGGCAATGATCAAGCATTATATTTTCATGTTCCAGGCTGCAGAGGATATATATAGTAGTCAAGGTTCAAGAGGATATGAGGAGGATTTAGTTTCATTGTGGTCTGTTCAATGACAGCCAATGGAGACTGATCAGGTTGTTAAAACATAATTAGCAGTAAATCTCAATACCGATGTCTGCTCATTTCCACGGGTCTTCAGGATCGGTCTGCTAATTGGACCAAATTCTTCTGTAGGTGGCAGACTGCCTGAAGTTCACTGGTGGGTCACTGATGTTAGACCGTTGAAGTTGATAAGATGTTACGCTCTGCATGTTTCTCCATCGTTAACCCAGAAGGAAAAAAAAAATCACCTGCGAGGCGGTGTGAGGGAGGAACAGCCATTGAAGTTTCACTCTGGCAAGACCACCGTGGAGCTGACTCGTGCATAGGAGGGTTAAGGAAATGAAAAGATTAACAGGTTAAAGAGAGTTTACTGACAGATCAGACAGATTAAGACAAATCTAAGAATGCGGAGTAAGATTAAACCAGGAGTTAAATGGTCAAAAGAACTTCCCCATGTTTTCCCCAGAGTCAAGAGTCTGATAAGGTTTTTACAACCATTTTCTGTTACATTTATGAATACACCATATGAGTTATAAGCCATATTTTTAATTTAACTGTGTAGGTTTATATTAGACATTTTTTTTTATTTATCAGCATCAGTCACTATTATATATTTAATTGTTTATGCTCATTTTCCCCTTTTTTACACCTTTGCAGTCCAATAACTTAAAATTAATCTTAAAATTTAAGAGGAATTATTTATATTTGATCTTTAGCACATCTCAAAATGAATATCTGTTTTCATATTGCACATTAAGTTGTGATGCCTAAATTCATTTCTAGCTTTGAAAACGATTCATTTAGTTTTATTGTTAATTTATTTATATTTCAGCTTGTCGACCAGAATTTTAATTATCAGTGCATCCCTGGTTACTTTTAGTACTTTTTTCTAGTGGAGTTGCGGTTGAATGTGGACCATTTCACCTACGGCCAATATATCCAACTAGAAAAATTCTGACCTTTGACTAATTGCCCTAAGCTTATAAGAGAGGTATTCAAAGGAACAAAACCTAGTATCCAGTTACGTCTAGAGGGGCAGAGGGCAGTGAAGCTGCAATTTGGGACATTCTTGCCCCCTGAGAAAAGAATACGGCAATGAGAACGGTTTTGGTTTGCAAGGATATCGATGCTTTTTCTTGAACTTGATGGAGTTCATGACAGAGAGACCAGTATCATGATGGCTTTGCCTTGAGACCATTGGCAGAGAAGACAGGCCTGATATTGATTACACATTCTCCTCATTTTTTTTTTTTTTTCTCCATTCCTTCATCTCTCTTTTTGCCCCCTGCATTACTTAGCAGTCTAATCTCTCTTTTATGGCCTTGGACGTTTGGGAACCACCAGCGATACCCGTTCAAACCCAAACCCTTCTTGGCCTCTCTGAACCAAGCACATGGCCTGAGGGATTAGATGACTTTGTGTCGATGAGAGAGAGCGCTGCACAGTCCAGGGATACGATGCAAGATTGAAAGAAGCTTTGCAATATCATAGACCACAACAGAGGCAGTAGGTGGGAGCAGTGTTTAAAAACATTGTGGGGGCTTTTCCAGGCAGCTCAAAATCTACATGTCATTATGGAAATAAACAGAAGGCTTAATTTGAAGAAATAGTGAAAACTAATATTTACTGGCAAGATGATGTAATCTTCAGGCTCCTCTCCACCCACTGGAGAAGATTCAGAAAGCTGATCACAGTACTCATGGTTTTCTTTCTATCCATACTCTCAACCTTATCCATATCTCTGTTTTCTTCAGCCATAAAGACCAAGATCAAGGAAGTCAAACGGGAGAACACGGATCGCAGGGTGATCCTGCAGAAGAGGAAAAAAACCCTAAAGCTGGGCCCTTTGAAGAAGAAGGACCTGAAGAAACTCACTCTGTACCTGAAGAACGGAGCCGACTGCCCCTGCACGCAGCTAGAAAATCTCGGAAACACATACCTTATCATGGGACGCAAGGTGGACAAACAGTACCTTCTCACCGGCATTCACAAGTGGGACAAATCCAGCAAGGAGTTCAAAAACACCATGAAAAAACTCAAAAGCCACAAGTGCCCTGCCTTTGAGAACGTCTTCAAATAAACATTCTCAGAGCTCCCACTTACTTTATGAACTTGCACATCCAGGCAACCCAAAATATTGTTTTATTTTTCATTGTTCATGTACTATATATATATATTTCCCATGTATTTTATAGATCAAACACTTGAGGTAACTTGTGCTGTTGAAAAGATAATGAAAGATACAGTAGACAATCTCTCCACCACAACCAACTGATTACATTTGTATATATCTAAACTGTTGATAATATGTTGTAAAGTGATCAGAATTCACCTGCAATTGATTGTTGACTTTTCTTTTAAATTTTTCTAAGAAAAATATTACAACAGATTTCCAACGCATAGTTCACTGCCAAACATCTTTGCAATTTATTGATACAATTTTGTACACACTGTGAAAGTACATACCATATAAGCCATTTCTTTAGGCATGTTGAGTCTATTTTGCTAGTTACTCAAATTATTTTGCAATGTGCATTGGTCACAGACCTTTCTGTGTCCTGAGCCATTCAGCCATCAAACATTTGGCAGTCCTCTGTTAACTCTGGTGAAGAATAAGAGGTCTGCTTTGCTTAATTACTGGCAAGATATATATGCAAAACATTTATTGCACTGCTAAAGCCATGTTTATGACAAATTGAACTGCCCAGTCCCATATAACTGAGTTGATTATGGACATGTTTGATAATAGAGTATTGTATACATAGGCCTATACTTTATCTGCTGTAGAACAAACTGTTTTCTGACTAGTACAATTATTATAAAAGAACAGTACTCAATAACATATAACATCAACAATACTGATAAAAATGTTCATTGCTACAAGACATTTCTCCATGTAATCTCACAACTCGCTACTGTTATTAGTGCATAACGCTGTTAGCGTTGCAGGTGAAAGGAGGTTTTGCAAAACTCTTAGTCCACAGCTTTGTCTAAAATGCATGTCACCACTCATTTAAGAATGCATAGTGCGAATTGCGTGAAGTGTTGCTTCCTTTTTTCCTTAAAATTATTATCTTGTTGTGGCGTAGCACTATTAGTTTGAATGTTTCTCAATTCCCATTTTTATGTTGGCAATCATTTTGTACATAAAATTCTAGCACAAATATAAAATAAAGACTATAAAAATGTTAATGTCTTTTGCACACCAGTCTTTATTAAACTAGTAATTCAAAGTTTTAGGCAGAGAACATTTTGTAAATTTATATGTCGTGGTCATTTACAGTCATTTTCCCATGCAGAGAATTTATGTGGTCAACATCCTGACCAATATAGCCACACCATTACAAAACACTAGAATTCAGTTTGCACAATCAGATTATTTTTCATTTATTTTGCTTAGTTGATTTTAGTTGATCTGTGAATTTTGTGCACTATGAGGGACTTTTTATAATAAGGGGTTATGCCATGACAGGTAGCAGCTGGAAAGTTCAGGCCAAACACACAGACTGGTACATAATTTCAGAGAAAAGAGAACATGTATGGTGGCCAAGATAAATTATTCACCAAGTGAAATTACTTCAAAGTATATATAGTTTTATATATAAATATATGATAAAATGCAGTATTCATTCTTACTGCATGTTTTTCGAGCATGTTAATCCTGTCTGGAATGTTGCAAGTCTTATATCAACAATGAGCACAAGTTCAATAAACGCCAATTTCACTGCCATGTTTCAGATGATTTATGGGCCATGCTGTACGTAAAAAAAAAAACAAGCCAGCTCTGGAAACGATTGCATGGATGAGTACAATAGACAGTCAGAGTTAATCAAACTGTCTGCGTCCTCAGACATGACTGCCAAATACAGCTAATTGTTGTTTTTATGGTTCGTTTTACCTATGTAGTGTTTTGAGAAGAACGCCAACCTAGGCATGCTTTTCTTATTTGTTTCAATATGGTTATGATATGAAACGCTAACTCTAACAAATCTCTTATGTTTCAGCTGTCAAACTGATTTCACAGAGTTGGTCTTGGATGATGCATATCCATACCAGCATGTCGGTCGGTGCTGACAGAGCTGTTTTAATAATGGCATATGAAGTGATACGTTTTAATGTTGATAATGGTTCTTCACCTTTCAAGATTAGTATGCTCTGAAAATAAGTAATACATTTTAATAGTCTTTCTTTGTGGTCTAGCCTAGCACTCTTGCCACACAATGACTCATTTTTTTAGGTAACAATAAACCACATCAACCGATCGACTAACATGTTAAATCAATCAGCGAGACAACTACATAACCTCAGACTGATTGGTGTGATGTTCAATCACAGAACTATTATAAAAATGCCAATAAAAGTTCCTGTTAATGCCGGTAAGAAAAAAAAAGCAAATTACTTTGGTGTGCATCTCAACAGAAAAACATACAAGAATGAAAAGTGCAGGAATAATACTAAGACCAATCTTTGAACATATGGTTTTAGTAAATGACCTAGTATTGCAAAATGTATTTCAGATGTGGTTTCATCCCCATCATAGTTACTGCAGCTGTCTTCAAAAGCCTGGAAAGAGTCAGGATGCAGCTTTCCCTTATTAGGAAACAATCTTTGATTAAAACTCTCTCTCTGTCTCCAAAGGTCAGACAACACCTTCTGCTTTTAATTAGTATTTGTTAACAGACCATATTTGCATACTCCAAGTGGGGTTTATTAGAGTTTACAATTGCAAAACATCAGCGAGTTTGAATAATAATGAATGCTATGAAAGTATGTTATAGAATCATGGTTTTGATCAAGAAAAATATGTGGGCAAATAAATTAGATGCACCATCCATATTAGGTTGTGTAATATGTTTAAAATTCATTCTTATCTAAATTATATGTATTATGATAAACTACTACGTTGTTACAACTTATATACTATCAGATAAGACAATCTGGCATACAAAAAGCTCGACGCACCATAAAATAGATGGTACGTTACAGTTAAATTTCTGCCATTTTTTACATTTTAAGTTACTGCAACAAGTTTTACTTACATAGGCTACTCAGGTGCATAGCCTTGTTTGAGGGCGGGACTAACGCACAAACGGTAATCCCATTGGCTAGTGCTCACATTTTACTGTCCGCGTTTTGATGTCAGCAAATCACTTTTGGCAAGCGCAAACAACTTGTTTAATATTCATGAGCCAGGAGCAACAACTGAAAGTTTGCGATTTACCTGAGGAAAAAAGCGCGAGCAAAATAGAGTATTCGACTGTTGTAAGTGGGTCTCATTAGCTGCTGCTTTTTCTCCTTCAGAAACACAGAATTACCAATAATGTCTCAAACACCACTACTAGCCCATGTTCAGTTTAATATGAAAAACATGCGTTTTAATTCATGACAGCTGTTTAATGTTTAGTTGTTATGCTTTCAAATTGTGTCCAATATGAATGTATCTGTTTAAACGGCGTTTAAAATTGTGTCATGTAGTGAAGAAAGGCTGATGGAATTTGAAACCTAAAAAATATAAAATTTAAACACTTTTTTAGGTCGTTCATACGCCCCTGCTTGTACCGCGTTCATTTACAAAACTAAAATGATACTTAAAAGTCGGTGTTTTCATGAGGCAGTCTGAGGATGATGGTTTAGATTCCTTACAGATATTATGTTATGATTATTTTCTGTAAAATGCTTGCATCAAAGAATGCTAAGGTGCTTCTCCCAGTCACCTCTGTCTCCATTTGGTTTCTGACTCCTCGCTTACTTGCATAGGAATTTGCTTCATAATGTTCAGGAATAGATAACAGGCAACATCTTGATGAAATAAAAGAAGATAAAGCAGGAAAAAGCCATCTGCAAATTTTAAAGGGATAATATAAACTGTAAGTGCTACTTATCTTCATGCAGTGGCCAAGATGGATCCAAAACAGAGTTCTGGCGCTACTTGGGAGGTCTGAGCTTTCCAGCAACTCTGATATTTGATAAGTGGACACACTCATTTGACCCAACTGAATTCCTGTAGATGTGAAGATTTTGGTCATGCCTTAGTACAGTTGACCTGACTAGAGAAAAGGAAAGGAAAGAAAAGAAAAGGGGGAAAAAACTTGTTTTCTCTAGTGTATATCATTCATTCAATTTCTATGACAACAGTTCAACATATTTGTTAAATAAAATTATGTAGACAATCTTTGGAGTCTATGAACAGATTAGCAATGATAGTTTTGTGGTGACAACAAAATGTCAATCTTAAAAGTGGTGCCATTTCTGTCACATACGTACATTTTATTCCTGACATGAATAAATAATAATGTAATCGACGAAAATATCTGTAATATCGCCATTAATCACAAATATTAGCTAGTGGAAACTATTTTAGTCAATTACTTTTATGTTAAATGTTCACTGTTGCTTGATAGGAATAAAATATAAATCCAAAACTGGATGTGTGACTGAATTAAATTGCAGCTTATTGGTCTAGCTTAAACAGAAGAAACAAATGATTTGGAGGGAAAAATCTTAACTTTTCAGTGTAGGCCACTTACTGATAATATATATAAAGAAAATCAATTGAAATGAATAAATGGGTAAACATATCAGTCTTGTAATATATAATATCAAATCTTCATCACAAATGCATTTCATACTTAAAAATTAGACACTTAATTTAAAACCACCTTAAATCCTATAGATTGTGGAAAAAATACCTATTTAATATTGTTTTAGTAGTTCATAATGTTCCATTATTTGCTACAGTTCTCATATGAAAGCCTCTAGTCTCTTGTTGCTGGAAAAAAGGACGCAATTTGGCAAACCCAGGGTTTTATTTAACCGGTTCCTGTGTACTGACATAGAGTTTGCAAGAGAAAGAAAAAATGAAATTTCCTCCATGCAGGATTTTCAGTTGAAAGTTCAGTGTTCTGTGTTGCAATTGTTGGATTCCTTTGGGTATACCAAAACCCTAAATGTAAAAGTAATTTATAGCCTGAAACGTTCACCTTTAAGCCTCCCAAAAACCAGACAGGGAGTGAAGGTTAAGGGGTCGAACTCTCTTGAAATTAGCCATAAACATTACATTGAGTAATGAAGTGTTAAGTGACCAGGGAAATTAAAATGGTAGCATTACTGCAAAGACATAAATGTACAGGTTAGCTGAGTGTTTTATTGAAACATGTCGCACTAAAGCTTATAGTCTGAGGGAAATGTGCAGTAATTGTACATTACATATATGCCATATAATTTATGCTTTGCCAGAACAGAACACGATCATACAAAAGCAGCTTTATCTTGGTTTAAATATATAACTGACATACTTGCCGTTCTCTGTAACTGCCTTCTGTCTTCGAGGTGTCTCCTGACGGGACTAAGATGAACGCAAGTGTGCAAAGCTGTCCCGGACCCCTCACACACCAAGAAGAGGGGGTGCTCAGAGAGAAACAGGGGCCGAAAGAGTGTCAGGGTGGGGGTGTGGGAGGACAGGGTTTGCCAGCTAAGCAGCTCAGGCAGCTATTGTTGGTGCACCTGGCCGCAAGACTCATTTCTAATTTATAAAGCGCCTCCCAGATCTGCCAAGGGGAGCTTTACTCCTGAGGCACCTCAGACCACTATTGTTTATTATTCTCCCCCAGCTCCCACTTACAACTGACTGCAGAACGTTGACCAGAAACACACTTGTGGCTCGATTTTTCATTTTAGTGTGGAGCTTGGGAGGTGAGTCATGGTTAGAATGTGTTTTATACCAGGCATACACAGCACACACATTTATTCATATTGTAAACACACGTAAACCCACTCGGACTACAGTGCACACAGAACCATAAATGTACATGCTCTACAAACTGCTCATTCCATCATTCAGTCATCATTAGTTTGTGTATAGTGCCAGTAAAGTAACTACAGCGCTTTCTCAAAAATCTCTATAGTTAATGTGCAAAATATTTGGTGCAAAATGATGGACAGGTCCTTTTGAAAGACTACTTTTGCATAGCTTTTTGGGTCAGACAGAGAACTATGTTTCTTAACCTGTGTGGTTTTCTTTCTTCCATGGAACACAAACAGAGATAACCTGAAGCGAATGGTGACTCCTTTGCTACTTTATATTTTAAGTGTTCTGATTCTAAAGATGTTTGTGTGAGAAACACACCGAAATGTACATCATAGTTCACTGACAAACTTCACCACAGCTCTTGAATCTCATTCATGTTCATATTGAAATATGGTGCATCAAAAGGTGTCAGACCTTTGATTTTGGTTTGATGTTAATAATGTCAACACTGTTGGTTCTCATGTGTCTCCCGATCAATTACAACATTAAATTTTCACAAATGAGAATTGAGAGGCACAGCTGAGAGGGGTCTAAATTTAAGTTGAATTTTGGTCTGTTCCTCACACAAATCTACAGTGTGTCATATGAATTATTTTATGTGTCCTTTTGTCATATTTGCAGCTTGACAGCCCCTGGTCATCATGGGTGTCCTGCCTAACATCTCTTTGTGTTGATCAGAAGAAAGTAAGTCAAACAGGTTTAAACTGACATGATGATTTTTGGGTGAACTATCCCTTTATGAGGTCACCTATGCTGTAATTTATGAATTTGCCTCTTCTTTTCATTGTGCATGCAAAGTTCCAGCTGGAACCAGAACATAATGAAACAGGATTTCTAAACACACATTTTATGTGAAGCACCCCCCCAAAAATTACCTTCTCATTAAAGAATGGTCTGAGATTAGATGCAAACTAATGAGCTCCAACTAGAGTCATACCTGCTTTTTTCTCCTGGACAATGTTTCTTTGTGCTCAACTTGGAGATGGAGAACTATCATCTTTCCAAGTGCCTATGGCTAGTCAGACAGGGAAAGAGAGAGAAAGGGAAAAAGAGATACCTATCTCAGAAGACCTTATTTTTCTAAATTTGACAGAACATTAGCTTGCTTAAAAAAAACAAAAACAAAAAAAACAGGGAGAAGAACAGATAATGCTAGGGAGATTTTATCTGTTGGAGAATAAGTTTCCCCAAAGTTTGCCAGAACTCCCACGGTAGTGTCTGTCTCAAGTCTCCCCCTGTTGGAGAAAAGTGGAGACTGCCATGGCTTTTCAGCAAATCACAGAATGCAGATATACTGTGGAAAATGAAGAAGATTAACCTGTTTCTGAAGCTATGGCCAATTTGACATTTGCCTTTGATAAATCCATTGCTATCTGAGTACAAGGAGTTCACTCTTCCATCTGTTTATGTATGTGAAAGAGAAACACGTGCAAAATAGTACTCTTATCTTAGCCTGAGGTGATAAAAAAATTAAAATGGCAAATGACAGCTGTGATTATAAATATAATTGTTTTCTTTATGCACTGCCAGTTGAACCCTCTGTGGTATTGACTGATTGATTTCATAAAATAGACTCAATAACAGGCAAAAATGCCCATCCCCACCACCAAAAAAAAAAGATTACAGATTAAGATCATTTAAACCCAAAGCCCAGACATAGTCTGTGAATAAAACATTAAAAAAAAACTCCTCTCTTTGTAAGAGTTTTGTTTTTTCATCAATTTTTCATTTATGTTATCAATAGCTCCACCACATTGAGAGAACGATTATCTTTTATGCCTCACTAAAGAGGTCACTGTGCACTTTTATACATGGTCTTCTATAGAAAATTCAGTAGAATTGCAGTAATGCATTTCCCCATTGAGAAAATACATTACTTAAATTGTGGAACAAAATTGCCTCAAGGTTCACATTTTCTACAACAGAATTTACTGAAACTACTGTATAGATAAAGTCTGTCTGTGAGCAGAGACATCTGTTTAACTTAGTGATACATCAAAAATGTTTCTACACTCCCATTGTGATTGTTAATTGCAGATTATTTATACTGTTGTAAACTGTATTTTCAAAAGTCAACCAGGCCAGGAACAAACTTGCCTTACTTGGGAAAAGAAAACTGTCTTGTCTGGCATGAGAGGCGAGGCAGTCATTGTTCACTGTGATTCACTTACTATGATCTCCAGTGTGCAAAGAGGTGAGACGTTGTTGGACATTTACACCTCAACCTGATACTCCCTCTGAGAGGAAGATGGGGACTTCTCGCTGCTCTGAGCTCAAGTATGTGATGAAGAGGGATTCCAAGACTAACAGCACAGTCACTGGCTCTTCTCCATCCCTCTGGGCAAGGCTGGCTCCCATCAGGCACTTTCTCTGCCAGCACCTCATTGGCTCTGACTGCCTTCTCTAATTGCAAGCACCATGCATTCCCAGAATGCCTCACTCAGTTTTCCAGCTCATATGAAATGAATGAAATAGTATGAAATGAAGTGCAAAGTGGGAAGCCCTTTATACTTTCCTGTGGTAATCCACAATAACTACTCTCTTCCTTCCAGTATTCCTTCTCTCATCCCATGACTACCACCCTTAGTCATGACTTTAATCAATATTTTTCCAGACCACCACAAGAGGGAGACAAAATCGTTTGCAACAGTCCACTTTGATGTTCACGAAAAGGCCCTGAATTTTTCAATTTAGTTTATCCAGTTAGATAAGAACTTACAGTTTCCAGGTAACATTTTAATAGAGGAATTAAAATGATAATGTGTAAATAGTACTTGATCTCTATACACATAATCTATCTCCACCGTAACCAGCACATGCTCATGTGTGTAGTTTGATGGATGCTGTATTCGCTCTCGGGCACATTGATCTGTGGGTGTTTGTGGGCAGATTGTATGAATAGCCCTGGTCCTCTCTGCCCACAGTGTTCTCAAATCTCTTATGCTCTTTATAACTTGATAGAGACAATGATGAGAGATACTGCTATAAGAAATATAGTTTGTCTGTGTCCTAACACACTGTATTGTTGCTGTGCTGTATACAGTAGACTTACATCACACAAAACAATTGTAGGTTATATGGTGTGTTTTAGGTTATTATCTAAACCATTATGAGCATTTTTGCCTCATTTGCAGGCTCTACAAACATTTTTTTTTCCTGATAAAAAAAGCAGACCGGGTGACATCGACAATGTTTTAAAAGCATAGCATAGAATACCTTTCAGTAAATCTTAGGGGAATAATCCAGGGTTTAATCTGTCTAAATGTGTGAAGAAGTCTGACGTTTCACCAAATTTATATTTTTTTATTTTTTCTCATTAAATTTTATGTCTTGTAGCTATTCATTTGAGTATTTAACATGTACAGAGTGTCCCCATTCACTTCCATTGTAAGTGCTTCACTATAACCCAGATTTTTGAATTTTATAAGAAAAGGAAGTACAAATGGAAATGAATTTTTGCGGTAATCAAAAATGCGCCACAAGTTCTGAATACGCCTCTGAACAAGTGCTCAACCACAAGAATACAACAGAATGTCTAGAAGTGGTTTACGTCAGCAAAAAGACAAAGGAAGGAATGAATGCTCTTTTTAACAGTATGCACACAGGAATATGTTTATTAAATTAGCCTTGAACACTGGCACAGAGCGCTACTGGCTGTCCTTGCCCTTTACAACCCTCAGCATCACCAGTGGTGGTACACAAGAGCTTGCAGCTGCGTGACCTCAATTTCACAAGGGCCTGATTCTACTACACTACTGATGCACACTTGGAATGGTGTCAGAGGGGAAAAAAATCACATCTCCTCACATCATTTTCTTGGGCGTATTCATTCACCCTTACTACTTATCAAACTTTCAAAATACCTGTGCATAAGTGACTGACAGCCCAGCGGAATCAACCATGCATTGATAAGACATCTTACCTTTAAATTGAAAACTGAATTTATTTCACTTCAGACTCCAGGTTGAGGCTGCCTTCATGTGCTTATCTTAGACTAGCTTCCCTTATCCAGACGCTAACTGTTCGAAAGGAAACAGCAAAATTGGTCTGGCTTCAGCCCGAAACCACTTCAAGCATCACCAAGAATGAGGTCTTGACACCTGCGGGTGCGTTGAACATGACATCACTGTGAATGTTTTAGCCTGAGGTTACAGCACTACTAGTTTTCTGCTGTATATAAATAAAGTGCTTTGTATAACTGCTCTTGTTATATATATACAGTGGCATGCGAAAGTTTGGGAAGCCCTTGCAGAATGTGTGAAAATGTGAATAATTTTAACAAAATAAGAGAGATCATACAAAATGCATTTTATTTTTTATTTAGTACTGTCCTGAGTAAGAAAAAGAAAAAAAAATAATAGCTGAAATGATTAAAATAACCCCCTTCAAAAGTGTGGGAACCCGGTTCTCTGTGTGTGGTTACCTAGATGATCTACGACTGTTTTTTTGTTTTGTGATGGTTGTTTATGAGTCCCTTGTTTGTTCTGAACAGTTAAACTGTGCACTGTTCTTCAGAAAAATCCTCCATGTCATGCAGATTCTTCAGTTTTCCAGCATCTTTTGCATATTTGAACCATTTCCAGCAGTGACTGTATGATTTTGAGATCCATCTTTTCAAACTGAGGACAACTGAGGGACTCAAACACAACTATTAAAAAAGGTTCAAATATTCCCTGATGCTCCAGAAGGAAACACGATGCATTAAGAGCCAGGGGGTGAAAACTTTTGAACAGGATGAAGATGTCCAAATTTTTCTTATTTTGTTGAAATACCCCCCCCCCCCCCTTCCCCCACAATTTACCTTGATCTTTAAATTTAATTTAAAGGCTCTTAATGCATTGTCTTTCCTTCTGGAGCATCATTGGAAAAAAAAAGCAAAAGCTGCTTTAAATGCAAAGGACAGTCACACTAAATGTTGATTTAATTTAGTTAATAGAAGTTAATTGTGAAAGAAAATCTATTTATGACAATATTTTTGACAGCATCCTCATTTTACAGCATTTTTACAGAAGTGCCTAAAACTTTTAACAGTACTGTAGCTTTGCAGGTAGGTCTCTTGAAGCATCTTGGAGACGTTGAATGTTTGGAAATGTAAACTGATATTTCCTACTGACACGCTACAGCAAAGGATAGAAATAACTGACTTAAAACTATTTTTTAGCTGGTGAAAATACTAGTGTTCTAATAATTTTGTGAGAAAAAAGAATTGTGAGAAAAAAGTCTCAGTTGTGAAGTCATTAATTAATTAAGTATTAGTATTAATTATTAATTAATTAGTATTAAAAGTATTAATTATTTAAGCTTCCATAGGAAACACCTTTGTGTCAAATTAAGAGACAAAATGACAATTTGTTGAATGTGTCTTCATGCTTTATTATGTTCACTGGAACAGTCTGCTAAATCCTGCATTACATCCTTGTTAAGTTACAGAGCATGGAGGATGAAAATGGGATCAAATCCACTGCTGCATCAATTCTGTCACACTGCATGTCTATCTGTACGTATGTACCATATAGAAAATTTCCCCAGTGGACTGATAGCCCATCAGTTCCCATCCCCCAATTCTCCTCTTTTTCTTTTCTCTCTGTGTTTGTGTTGGGGGATTGGAGTTGCCTAAGGAAGAAGCTGTGACATCACTGTAGGTGACCTTGGTTCCCTGTGAGCCACAGCCGTATGGAAACTGGTATGAGTGTGTGCGTATGCGTGCATGTGTGAAAACGTGTGTGCGTGTGTGCGCTCAGGCAGCGAGCTGTGCAGTGGCTGTGAAGCAGAACATTAGCTTAACTTTTGAGGTGCATTTGCCTAAAGCCTGAATCAAAGAGCAAACCTGTTCTTAACATGTTATCTTCTCTTTTCTTGTTCTTATTAAGAAGTCTGTAACCTGTATCATAAGATAACTACTTTTAAAACCGACATAAATGCCTGGGTACTAAGCTTAGCAACCACATTGTCAGAGCAATTCTATTTTCATGTAAAAAAAAAAAAAAAAAAAAACATGATCTGAAACACAATATATCAAATGCTTTTTAAAAAAAAAAAAAAAAAAAAAATTGTTATAGTCCCTTAATCCTGCTTAACAGCTTTTACACTTAAAATGAGCAAATAAATAATAAATTGCATTTAATAAAAATTAATATTTAATTGCTCAAAACCAGATTTTCCTGATCCAAAATGAGTCAGTGCTGAGTCAAGATGCACTCTAAAAAAAATCTGTAAAAATATGGCACAATGCACTGTATTAATAAGATTTTTTTTTAAACTGTTGTTTGTATTGCGAGGTGTTTTAGAGTAATGTCTATAAAATTAATGGATGATGTCCTAGCAGAAAATTATCAGTAGATTTTTTTTTTACAGTGGGCATGGCTTTTGAATGACCCCTAGATGACAAAATGAAAAGTACAAGAGACAGGGTCGTGGGTGTCATCTGTAAAGGACCCCAGGCTGGGTCTAAAGTCTATGTCCTGACATGTCACATTTGGATCTGGCAGAGGCATGGACAAACTAATTTTGGCTTAAAGAAACTGTTTCTCACTCCAGCTCTAGAACATGGAACAGATGTGGGATGAAATAACATGACTAGCTAAGTTAGCAAAATTGTATGTTATCTGCTTTCACATATAATGGATATTTATTTTAGCTTCATTTATGAACCACATTATCCCGCATTCTCTATTTTCTCTATTTAAAAAGAGTTTTTAATTGCATCAACCATTTAGGCCTTCTCACACCCTGTACACACTGTAATGTTTTCACTGTAATCGAACAAATCAAGGGAAGAGGACGACTGGTTCAATAACATAGCCATTCTTATGTAGAACTTCTCAGTCTCCCCTCTTTTCAGCCGTTCCACATACACTCTCACAGCCCCTAGCGGACTGGAAAAATATTGCAGTTTAGAAACACTATCACAGAACAAAAAACACTGCACTGCCATTTCAATCTGCCATGCTTGCCTTTGTGATTTATTGTGAGATGGCCATTGGACAGCGAAAGTCACGCAGTAACCAGCAGCTTCTAGTTTTGAATTCTAGATGCCTATTTACCAAGAATTCCCGTAGAGAATGTAAATGAGCGGATGGAAATTTGAATGTAGCCAGCTATGAGACTAAGAGTGGAATAAGAGAGGAAGAATAGAATATACAATCCACAGGAGATTTTTCTCCAAGGCACTCCCCAGAATTTCACAATAGTTTTCTTCGAGAATGAGAAGTAGGCTTAGAACTCAGATTTAGCCTTTTAACTGTAATAAAGGAATCTATTGGAGCTATGATTGGGTTGATTATAAAAAGAGCCTTCTATTATTATTTAACATGGCGGATTTGTACTGCAGAGTATTCTGGTGTAGACTGAACTGAACATGAACAACCCCACATACCGTCTTTTAAAAGTAATGTCTAAGCCCTTTTAATTTTTGGAAAGCTCTTTTTTATGTTTTAAGATATGCAGCTCTTTCCGTTCTTTCTGTAGCCCAGACATCAAAGATTTGCTTAAATTAATTTCATTTATTCTGATGAATTGTAAGTAAAAAAGAAAATTCTCCCAGCCATCATCTACTTGCAAACTGCGATAAATCTAGCAGTCAGATTAAAACTTCTGCATAGAAACCTGTAAAGAATCCAGCTGATCATATTTGGATAAAAGCATGGATATGGATAAAAGCATCTGCTATAGTGCATAAATGTAAATGTAATATTTGAGCTTGTGATTTTGCAAAGTTCTTGTCATTTTTGTTTGCAATATGCATCAGACAGTTCTTGAACCTGCTGTCTGAGATTCAGACTACAGCAATAACAGCTGGTCAGTTGCAAACGGCTTTGTGCTTCTAATTTGTCCACAAATGAATCCTCAAGACATTTGTTCCTTCCCCATCCAGACAGTTGTCTGTTCCTTTTAAATGGTCAAACCTCATTTATTCAAACAGAAGCATTGGTGCCAAAAATGGCAAGAAATAAAGTCCAGATATATCAAGTGCATATGTGTATACACACAACAATAGTGGAGAGCTAGCAGACTATGGGGAGGATAAAAATACATTTTATTTAGAGGCCACACACCATTTATTCTATCATACTTTTGCCTACATTATACACCTCACAAATTTGGAGCACAGCCTTTCAAACCCGGTTGTGACGCTTGTTGAGTGAATGCTCACACATTTTCAGAGTGTGACAGCTCATGTAAAACTGGCCTAAGTCTGAATTGGCTTGTTACCAGACATGGTGACCTGAAAATGAGATTTGAGGCTGAGTGACTCTTCAGACACAGGAAGTGAGTGGAGCGGTTTTCATTCGTTTATGGAAACCCAAGGATAAAGCAGCCTTTCAGGCATTTATGCTTTAATAAACCATGTAGACAAGAAACGCTAATGACAGAATACCGTTCATTGAGATAATTACATCAATAATGAGTAGACGTCATAACATAAACAATGTTGAGCAGAATGAACAAAAATTAAATGTGGATGGGTATATTATGTCACAATATGAATCTTTTTCCTTTATTAAAGAGCAATTTTAATCTGATGTGAATAGATGTGTGGCTGTCTATCTGATGAATAGTATAACAAAAGGGAATATTTGCTGTTTTGCAAAGGATCTCAAAGTCGAGTTTAGCCGAAGGCCACATCCTCTTTAGTGTCATTCTGATGAACTGCTCCCCACACAGCCTGGCATCACTTCAAATCATAATCAAAATTCACTCTAAGGTCAATGGATTTTTCAGAGTTAAAAGATGCAGTTTGTTTTCTTTAGAACCTTTTCAAGGTAAACATTTACACACAAAAATGCAGGGCATACATTATTTTTTTAGTCTGTTATCAGATATGAAAAGGACTTCATTCATAGGCCCACACTGTAAAAAAACCATGTTCAATTAAAAAAAAAAAAAAAAGCACAACAACAAACAGTAGTTCCCAGATATTCACCATAAAAACTACAGTGACGAATGATGTATGACAGGATAATAATAAATAAAATTGCGAAATAATTGCAACAAGGTGATCAGCAAATAAATAAATAAGTGGACTTATTGATTTATTCAATTAAATATTGATTTGAATTCATTTTGAATGAGCTTACCTAAATATTATCTTAAATATTCTACTAAAAAATAGTCCACTTCAAAAAAAAAAAAAAAAAAAAAAAGGCAGAGATGTAAGACCTGCAATACCTACACTTCCAATCTTTGCACTTGACTGCTTGTCTAATTATTGTACATGACTGTATTTCCTGTATTTGCCCCAAGTGTTCAAGTGGGCATGATAACCACAACCATGTGTACAACTGACCCATACTCAGAATTTGTGCTCTGCATTTAACCCATCCAAGTGCACACACACAGCAGTGAGTAGTGAACACACACACAAACACACTGTGAACACACACCCGGAATGGGCAGCCAATGCGGCGCCTGGGGAGCAGTTGGGGGTTCGGTGCCTTGCTCAAGGGTCTCATCTCAGTCGTGGTATTGAGGGTGGAGAGAGCGCTGGACATTCACTCGCCCCACCTACAATCCCTGCCGGACCTGAGACTCGAACTCACGACCTTCGGGTTACAAGTCCAACTCTCTATCCATTAGGCCACGACTTACCCCTTAAAACAACAACGAGCATAACAAATTACACAGACTCATCTCTTCACCAATACAATATGCAACACTTTACATTTTACTACCAATAATATCTAATTAATTTAACATACACTAGAAAGGTTTCCTTAAAATCTTGCACTTTTGGGAAATAGGAGTTCCTGTACATGATAAATGATTTGATATGCTTAGCCTCAAATATTGCTCTGAAGTGTGGATAGGCTGGAAACAACAGTTTGAAACAAAAAATGTCTAAATGATGGGTTATTTTATTTATTTATTTATTTATTTATTTTTTTAGACAATCAACTTTTTAATTTTAGCAGCTGTATGAACTGTATGACAGCACCCATTCACTGCAGAAGATCCATTAGTAAGCAACTTATATAATGGGTAACGCTTATAAGTATGCAATAATAAATTAACAAACTGTTGTTTTATAGTTTATTCATAGTTTATAAATGGTAGTTAATACATTAATAGACTCTATACAAATAGTAAGTTCAGTCACACTTTATTTTAAGGCCCAATTCCCACTATTAACAAACCATGAACTATAAACTCCTAATTTGCTGCTTATTAGGGTAACACTTTATTTTAAGGTGTCCTTGTTACACCTGTTACATGTACTTATTATTATAATAACAATAAATTATGCATAATTACATGCAAGTAACCCTAAACCAATCCTAACCCTAACCATATAGTAAGTACATGTAGTTAATTAATATTACTCAGTACTGAAATGTATAATTTTACTTTAACAAGGACACCTTAAAATAAAGTGTAACTATAGTTAGTGAGGTATAGTTGTTAAGTTTAGGTATTGGGTAGGATTAGGGATATAGAATATGGTCATGTAGAAGATGTGCTTTATAAGAACTAATATGTTAATAATAGGCATGCTAATAGGCAACTAGTTAATAGTGAGAATTGATCCCTATATTAAAGTGCTACCCTAAGTTCTTCATGTATTATCACTGTAATTAACAAAACTATTATTATTAATTGCTTATTATTAATAGTAAAGGAATTGTTAAATGCTAATAAAGAGTGAGTAGTTCTCATTTTAAATTAGGTCACGGAAAATGGGAAATTACTTTAAGTGCTATAAACCAACCTTTATTGAACATTAGTTGCATTCATATTTAATGTCCCTTAAAATGTTTACAAATTCATTAAGAACACACACACATTTGCATATGTGGTTTACAGGGATTCTTCATAGGTGTTTTTTATACGGTGCAAACTATATAAAACTTTCTGTTATGGGTAGGTTTAGGGTTAAGCGACAGAATATAAACTGTAAAAACCATTATGTACTGTATGTAAAAATAGCTAAAGGTTGGTGTACAGCACTTAATCAATGACATTATGGTTAAAAACCTATGGTTAATAAATTGTTAAGAAAGCATTATCTAACTCTTTACATATGAACTAATTAAAAAAATAATAATTTGGTTAATTACAGTGACAATGCATGAAGAACTCACTATTTGTAAAGAGTCTATTAATGAATTAACTACAGTTTATAAACTATGAATTAACTATATAATAGTTGGCAAATAATCTGTAAGTAGGCTACTTTATTAGTGTATAGCTACTTATTATTATGAAGTGTTACCACGTAAGGCCAAATTTCCACAAATCTGCTGTGAACTCATCTACATTTGGGTCCCAAGGAGTAGGCCTACATTTTCAAATTTTCATTTTTGAGCCAACTTGTCATGACGTAAGGAAGAGGAAGCAGTTGCGGGTGAGATGTAACAGTTTATTAGAGGAAGATGGAAACACAGACAGAGATGGATCAGGGCTGAG
>JAFVLL020011552.1:0-15893 GCA_021397915.2 Tor tambroides
GAAAATCTAAAAATGCAGAAAGTTTCCTGTAAGGGGTAGGTTTAGGTGTAGGGTTGGTGTAGGGCAATAGCACATACAGTTTGTACAGTATAAAAACCATTACGCCTATGGAGAGTCCCCGTAAACCACAAAACAAACGTGTGTGTGTGTGTGTGTGTGTGTGTGTGTGTGTGTGTGTGCACGCATAATGTGTGCAGACTGTGTGTAATCGGCCAATCGGAGCAGAGGAGTAAGCGAGGCCTGAATCCCCAGTGTCAGCGCAATCGTTGGGCTTTTTTGAACCATGATTCCCTGTCGTCAGCGAGTGTGTTGGGCTTTTCGCTCAGCGACTGAGCCGCAACCGTCACGCACTTCCAGAGAGAAACAGCTCTGACTGAAGTCACAATACAGCACCTGAAAACACGCTTTAAACGCGCATGCACACAAACAAGTGTCAGCGCATCACGAGCCACGGCGGAGGGATTTGAGCTAAACGTGCTTCACTACGTCTATAAACGAGGGTGAGATTCTTCAGAAATTATCACGTGCGCTTACACCTCTCACACGACTCCACCAAACCAATTCATTTGCACTCGCTCTCTCCTTCTCCAGAACAACATCTCCATGTTCACCGAAGTGAAGTTTGCTTCCGCTGAGGCCCGACGCCAATCTGGGGAAGATATCGGGCCAGAAACACGCTCATTAACTCACAAACTGGCTTCGGATCTTTGTCAACTTAAAATTACCACAGGAAACGTTTTAAGGTCTCACACTCGCCAGTGTTTACATATGCTCAAACACACACACACACGCATGCAAACACGAGTCTGGAGAGAGAAGAGACTGATCTGAAGATAACCTCTTGGCGCACACACACAGAACTCCCTAATAAATGGTATTAATGCTTTTGTGATGGTCTCAGATATTTAACTACAGCTTAAACACTGTAAGAGGATGTATGAGATCGCCTGCAGATATTATAATGCACATTACACACAAACGTGTGAAATCAATAGTTTCAATCATTTTTCCAATATTTTTTTTTTATTTGTTTGTTTGTTTTAATGACAAATAAGAATCTAATTTTTTTTTAAAAAGAAAAGGTAAAATCTTTTTTAAAAAATGTATTAACCTAATATTATTTCCATACAATTATGGTATGTATTAATATACTGAATTAGCTATTATTTTTATATTTTCTGTATTTAATTTTAATGTCATTTTTATTTAATAATTTTTTACATTTCTGTCTAGCTTGTTTTTTTATATTTCAGTCAAACAAAAAAAATGAAATGCATTTACATACAATATTAATATTAGAATTATTTTTTGTATATTCATTCATTCATTCGTTCTATAAAATAATATATTTTATTTTAGCTTTGTTTCAATTATCAAAAATGATTTTTAATAGTTTAGTTAACAATGACATTACTATTAAACATACCTTTTTTGTATTCCTGTTCATTTTGTATATTTTTTTTATTTTTTTTATACAATTTTCAACACGGTAAAATTGTTACATTTAAAATGGTTCAAATTTAACACCATGGGCTTTAACTATCAAATAAAACACTTTTTTATACATGTTTTTAGTTTGTTTGTTTTGGCCACACCACATTACTTTTTATTACTTTTAACAAGATTTTACCTAAACTTAAAAAAGCAATAATAAAGGATTATGGCAAACTAAGGTTTTCTTGTTTAATTATTTTAGTAATGCTATTCTCTTTTTCTTTATGAGATCAGGAGAGGCTCAGACAGCAGGCCTTTCTGTGTGGAGTTTGCATGTTCTCCTCGTGTTAGCGTGAGTTTAGTCGCATTTCAAGCATTGCAGAAGCTGCAAAGCAGAGCAGGCTGTACAGTATGTCGCTTGTTAAAACTACTGAAAACCTCTCTCATCCTCAGAGGTCTGGCGGTGTCGTTTGAGCAGCGATCAAACGTTCAACAAACGGCACAGACAGAAGTTTGTCAGACTCATCCACACATCTTCAAATGTGTGTTATCTGCACATCTGTGTGTGTGTGTGTGTGTGTGTGTGTGTATGTAGGACAGAGTCCATATCATGATAACGATCAGGGTGTGTGTGGTTTTCCTCTAATAGCGAGCCGTGTGGAGCGACACAAGCTTTCATTAGAAGCAAGAGCTTCACTCACACAAACACACACGGAGAAACGCGATCCTGCCGTTATCTGATGGAGCTGAATGTAACGCTTCCATTGCACTGAATAACCTCAATCCCACTCAATCCTTACAGTCTTTCAAAGGCCCTGCGCTACTGATATTCCTCAAACAGGTTACTGTCGTCTAGAGTGATTCAAACAGCACTAAACCTCTAAAAGTGTTAAAGCGACAGTTCACACAAAAATCACAATTTACTGATGACAAAAGAAGATATTTGGAAGAATGCTTGGGTTTGGTTTAAATTAGCCAGTGTTTGCATGAGCAAGAACATCTTCTGCAGAAAAAGTACAAATTTTGCATTCATCTTCAAAAGATGTGCACCGAACGGCATTGAGATGAAAATGTGGCGCTTCCTTTGCCCAAATGAAAAACCTGATATTTAAATGTACCCAAATCTAGTTGTCTTGCAAAGAAGTCAAATCAAATTTATTCATATAGCGCTTTTCATTATACACATGGTTTCAAAGCAGCTTTAATGTTAATGGTTTGAATTTTTTAATATGTTCATGCCTTATAGTTGCATTTAGCAGATTTGAGCAACAATTCAAGCAATCAAGCAGCTTTGGTATATAGCATATTTTGTGAGTGTACTATACGTATATGGGTTAAGTTGGACATACAGCTTTATATATAAAATAAAGCGCTGCTGTTTTGTTCAGAAAATGCAAATATAATTCATCTAGGGATCCAGAACTAATGAACACTTGCACTTCCTCAAGAATCACACACTCTTATTTTAAAAAGTGAAAACACGGATGCATTGGATTTGCACTTGTTCCCTCACTTTGCATGATTTTCCATCGTGGATAGAAAGTCAAAACAATTCCTCTAGACACACACAGCCATTCAAATCAGTGTTCGAGCTCACAATCACAGTTCAACAGCAGTCGCGTGTCAATCACGCCACGAAACGGGGCACACTTCCACAATTTATGATGACTAGTTGCAAATGTGCCACATATTTGGGCGCTCTGGGACTTTTACAGACAGAAATTAAATTTACAGTAAAAATGTATTTTCATTAACTCAAATAGTGTTAATATACCTATTTTTTTACCATCATAATATACCGATAACCATTTCAAAACACAGGTGGTAAAGTGAAATGTTCATCACAAGCTTTTTAGGACAAATTTGTACCCAAGAGTGAGATAAATCTGACAATACCTCTCGAAATCTCCTTTACGGTACATCTTTTGGGGATGTGTGTGTGTGTGTGTGATGTTAAAATGAGTGAGGTTTTAATGGTCGCCACAAGAAAGGCAATTCCAACAAATGTAGATTCCTGTAACAACATTATCGAAAACAATCCAATTAGCATAAAGGCTGTGAATGCATGCACACACACACACACACTCTCTCTCTCACTCTCACACACACAGAGGAAGAAAGTGAAGAGAAATCATCTGTTGTTGTTGCTGTAGCTGCATGCTATAACAGAGATGAAATCTGAGTCACTCACACCCTGAGAGTTTGCAAATGATTTTCAGCGAGTTTGGTTTTGATTTCTTTACCGGAGAAATTTGGTTATTCTGCTTCTTATTCTGTGCCTCAGACATTCAACCGCAGACAGAACATTTAGACTTTCTTTCTTTCTTTCTTTCTTTCTTTCTTTCTTTCTTGCTGCATTTCTTTCTTTCTGCATTTCATTCTTACTTTCTGCATTTATTCTTTCTTTCTGCATTTATTCTTTCTTTCTGCATTCTTCCTTTCTGCATTTCTTTCTTTCTTTCTGCATTTCATTCTTTCTGCATTTATTCTTTCTTTCTGCCTTTCATTCTTTCTTTCCGCATTTCATTCTTACTTTCTGCATTTATTCTTTCTTTCTGCATTTATTCTTTCTTTCTGCATTTCATTCTTCCTTTCTGCATTTCTTTCTTTCTTTCTTTCTTTCTGCATTTCATTCTTTCTTTCTGCATGTCATTCTTTCTGCATTTGTTCTTTCTTTCTGCATTTCATTCTTCCTTTCTGCATTTCTTTCTTTCTTTATTTCTTTCTGCATTTCATTCTCTTTCTTTCTGCATTTCTTTCTTTCTTTCTGCATTTCATTCTTTCTGCATTTCTTTCTTTCTGCATTTCATTCTTCCTTTCTGCATTTCTTTCTTTCTTTCTTTCTTTCTGCATTTCATTCTCTTTCTTTCTGCATTTCTTTCTTCCTTTCTTTCTGCATTTCTTTCTTTCTTTCTGCATTTCATTCTTTCTTTCTGCATTTCTTTCTTCCTTCCTTTCTGCATTTCTTTCTTTCTGCATTTCATTCTTTCTTTCTGCATTTCTTTCTTTCTTTATTTCTTTCTGCATTTCTTTCTTCCTTTCTGCATTTCTTTCTTTCTTTCTGCATTTCTTTCTTCCTTTCTGCATTTCTTTCTTCCTTTCTGCATTTCTTTCTTTCTTTCTGCATTTCTTTCTGCATTTCATTCTTTCTTTCTTTCTTTCTTTCTGCATTTCATTCTTCCTTTCTGCATTTCTTTCTTTCTTTCTGCATTTCTTTCTGCATTTCATTCTTTCTTTCTTTCTTTCTGCATTTCATTCTTCCTTTCTGCATTTCATTCTTTCTTTCTTTCTTTCTTTCTGCATTTCATTCTTCCTTTCTGCATTTCTTTCTTTCTTTCTTTCTTTCTTTCTGCATTTCATTCTTTCTTTCTGCATTTCATTCTTTCTTTCTTTCTGCATTTCATTCTTTCTTTCTTTCTGCATTTCATTCATTCTTTCTCTTTCTTTCTGCATTTCATTCTTTCTTTCTTTCTTTCTGCATTTCATTCTTCCTTTCTGCATTTCTTTCTTTCTTTCTTTCTTTCTCTTTCTTTCTGCATTTCATTCTTTCTTTCTTTCTGCATTTCATTCTCTCTTTCTTTCTGCATTTCATTCTTTCTGCATTTCATTCATTCTTTCTCTCTTTCTGCATTTCATTCTTTCTTTCTGCATTTCATTCATTCTGCAACTACTTAGCAACAACCCAAAACAATGTTATTTCAGTATTATATATATGTGTGTGTGTGTGTGTGTGTGTGTGTGTGTGTGTGTATATATATATATATATATATGTGTGTGTGTGTGTGTGCGTGCGTGCGTGCGTATATATATATATATATATATATATATATATATATATATATATGTTTTATTAATATTTAGAATTAGCTTTTTAAAAATCTAGTTTTCTTTCTTTCTGAGAATAAGCGGTCTGATCTGAATGAAATGAATCTGCCTCTGAAAGGAAAGTCGATCAACACACACACACACACACACACACACACACACACACAGACAGCAGGAGCAGTGTATAGTTGTGTTGTAGTTTGATATCTGTGCACTTATTTGGATAAAAGTCTCCTGCTGAGGGACTGAAAGACCAATCCATGTAGAGTTTTAGAGTTCCACACACACACTGGCTGATTTCCCTCCCGCTGAGGGGACAATATGGTCGTCTGCGCGGGGCGTCTGATTGGCCGCTGCGTCCCTCAATCACTGCCAGCATCCAATCACGCGCTCTCTGATCATGTGACCGCCATTCATTCTTCAACACACCTCTCCACCTCCATCTGTTCATCCGTCTCTGCGTCCTGGAGCTCGTTCTGTCGCTCGGTGTGTGTGTGTGTGTGTGTGTGTGTGTGTGGAGAGTTTATTGCTCAATCTGTCCAGGATGAGCTGATATTGCTTTGGCCCCCAGAGGACAGATTAGGTGTGGAGAAGAACGTGTTGTGTCTGGAGCGAACGTCCTCCACTGCGAGGGTTAAACGTCAGGGTCAGAGGGTCATACGATCGATTCAAGTACTGCATCTATAAAGCCTACTGTGTTATATCAGATTCATGAATTTCTAAGGCCTCTAAATGATCAACACAATCAAAACTTTGCTGTTAAGCCTATTGTACACAATCTGTTCCATGCTTTCTGTCGTCTGATTGATAGCACGTGTCTTTTAGCTGATTTTTATCAAGTAAACGTCAGAATAACTGAAGTAATATTTCCAGATGAACACTTACTGGACTGAAGCAGCTCAGCTTTACTTGATTCTCCATCATTCATTTTTTTTTTAGAAAAATCAGTGCTCATCAGGATCTTTTGAGGAACGTTTGTTTCCAAGAAGAAGAATGATCTTGACAAGCCTCCAAAACAGCTCATATCTTCTGAGGAGCGTTTATTTCTTCATCGCTCAATCAGCATTGGATTGCATTACATTACATGTTTGGATCATTTCAATCTTATCTTACTAAGACATATTACTGAAGATACAGATTGAGGACTGATATTTATATCATTTTATGTAAGTATCTGCTCTACTGTTATAAAGATCTAATTGATTAACATTACAACCGTCAGAATTTAATCACTTTTCGTCCATATAAATATCAACATTTGCAGCAAATTGCATATTTTTGCTCAGTGTGAGACATAGAATAAAATTGAGCAAATTTTTCTCCATATCCCCACTATATCAGACTATATGAGCCACAAAAACCTGATGGAACAAATATGATACTCAACAAAAAAAACATACATGCAAACTCTAAAGGTTAAATAAAGTACATATACATACACACACGCGCACACACACACATACAGATATATATAGCTGAACTATTGTCAGGCCAAGTGAAATGTACTTTATTTAGTAATAGTTTACATCTTCTATGCAGGACTCTTCAGCGTAGGCCAGATAACCGAGAAACATCACACAGTGACCATTTTTCAGAGTAATTATTAGATTTGAGCATTTTTCGTTGTAAGTAACATGCTAACATGAAAAACAAAAATAAACACCCTTAACACTGTGTTTATGGGCACTAAAATATAAGGGTTATTAAAGGTTATTAAAGTTTGGTGAGGTCCAGAAAAGGTCTGGCTGAAGAGGACAAACATGATTTTGTGCCAAATAACAAGTAGGCTTTTAAAAACTCTACTTTAAAATAAAAACAATGATAATTTGAGCATTTTAAAAATGTTGTTTACAAAGTTGAAAAGAACCTTTAAAAAATCTGCATATATTGTATATAATATTGTAATGTAATACTGAACGTGTTTGAGCTCATGAACACAAGTGCAAAACATAAACTTCAAGGATTGAGAAGGTTCTGATGGAGCCAAACATGATCTAGATTTTTTTTGAAGGAATCATAAACTAGCATTCAATAGTTTAGGGTCAATAAGATTTCACTTCTACTCACCAAGGCTGCATTTATTTGATCAAAAAAACAGTCAAATATTATTGCAATCTAAAATAACCATGTTCCATGTGAATAAATAGTAAAATGTCATTTATTTCTGTGATCAAAGCTGTATTTTCAGCATCAGTGTCACATGATCTTCAGTGTCACATGATCCTTCAGAAATCATTATCATATGCTCAAGAAACATTTCTGATAATTATCAGTGTTTAAAACCGTTATGCTGCTTCATATTTTTTGTGGAAACAGTGATTTTTCAGGATCCTTTGATGAATAGACATTTATTTACTTAAATATATTTATTGTCATTTTGATCAATTTAATGCATCGTTGCTGAATAAAAGTATAAAAAAAATCTTAATGACCCAAAACTTTTAAACATGAAATATGTAAAAATGTACATTATTATTTTACTGTTTTCAACAACTCCATCAAACACTTCCATCATTCATCCGGCCATATCCAATATGCAAAAACAGCAAAAGCTGCATATTTGCCTTCCAAAACTGACCAGTACGAAGGCATTTCACCAGAGAAAATCTAACACAAACACTGGATTCAGCCTTATATCCCTGTATAGTGCCTGGTGAGGCAGCATGTTTCATGTGTCGGACACTGAATCCAAACTGGACCAAAAACCAGACAAATTACCCTTGCTGATTGCTCAGACACACACACACACACACACACACACACACACACACACACAGAGGCTGAATGACTCAGACCGCACCAATTAGCCACTGCACTGATATTTTCAGAGGGTGTAATTATGGAGCGGGACGCAGTCCAGTGCAGAAACGACAGTGGACATTTTGGACGCTTGAGACACATATTAACACAGATAGAGAGAGCGAGAGAGAGAGAGATATCAGAGCAGCAATTGGAATGAACTAATTTAACTAACACAATTAACTAAGTACATCTATCTATTATTTGTCGCTTGTTTGTTTATTAAAGTCGACATGAAGCAGCATTCACAACCCATTTTATTTCCAGAATGTGATGCATTTTATAGTTAAACAGGATAATTAACAAGAAAAAATGTGGGGTGGGACTTGAATTCACACACTGAGATTGTGAAAAGTAGGCATTATACCATGGCAAGCTTTCAGAAACAATGCATTGCACTTACAAAAGTAGCCTAAAATAGTGCTTAAATTAATATTTGGCCATTGGTTAACCTTTCTCTACATCCGCCGAGAGGAAATTTGTTTCAGAAGGAGAGCAAGTAATTATATTTTGATGAAAGATTACACAGACAAACATCTTTTTATACTATAATAACAACATGCAATGATGAATCGTGCACAATAAGACCAGGAACATGTATTAAGAAAGAGCATGGGCCAATATTAGATTTCACGTGGGCTTCGATTTATTTTTGTATTTATTGTGTTATGAATATGCAAATGATCATTTTTTTGAGAGGAAATAATTGGGGAGTGTTGTGCGTTTGCTTTGGGGTTTGGACAGCGAACACACACACACACACACACACACACACACACACACAGAATAATCACAGAATTATGAGGCAAACATACAGTCAAATCTCTGATCATAAAGAGAGATTTTATCTGTGCCGCCGTGAAACTGTTTTCAGCCATCGTGATTCCATCTAACGAAAAAATATTCTGTAGACGACGACTGAAGAAAGTGCAGCCATTAAATCACAGCGACGGAGAGAAAGGGAGAGAAATTCACAATGAAGGAAAGCATTGTCTATTGTTCAGCACATTCAAGAGCCAATCAGATGCTTTCTAATTACAAATGCATCAACTTAATGGAAATAAAATGCTCAATGAACAAAAACCTCAAAAAAAAAAAAATAATAATTATATATATACGTATATATACACACATATACATATACACACACACACATCTCTTCTTCATCAAGGCTGCTTTTCTTTGATCAAAAATACAGTAAAAACTGTAAAAATAATATGAAATATTTTTACAGTTTAAAATAGCTGTTTTCTATGTGAATATCTGTTATGATGTAATTTATTGCTGCGATCAAAGCTGAATTTTACTCCAATTTTCCCCAATATTTCTGTGGAAACTGTGAAACATTTTAATTTTTGCAGGATTCTGTGATGAATAGAAAGTTCAAAAGAACAGCATTTATTTGAAATATAAATCTTTTGTTGCATTATAAATGTCTTTACTGTCACTTTTGATCAATTTAATGCATCCTTGAAGAATAAAAGTATTATTTCTTTCATTATTCAAGAAAGAAAGAAAGAAAGGAAGGATCAGAATTGAAATAACTATTCCAAATATAGCAAAAGAGGTTGATATGATGTGAATATAAAATATGAAAATATGATAAGATCTGTGATTGGTCGGTGTCAAATTACAGCCAATCTGACTTATAGAGACAGTTAACCCAAAAATGAAAATTCATCATTCACTCGCCCTCATGTCGTTCCAAACCTGCATATAAAAAATTACTATGGAAGTCAGTGGCTACCGTCAACTGTTTGGTTACCAACATTCTTCAAAATATCTTCTTTTGTGTTCAACAAAAGAAAGAAACCCATACAGGTTTGGAACGACATGAGCGTGAGTGAATGATGACAGAATTTGTGTTTTTGGGTGAACTATCCCTTCAACACGCTGTGAAAAACTCTAGAACTGCTATTTCTTGGTGCAAAAATGGACAAAAACAGATTGGTTGCTGGTCACGGTGACTGAAAGTTGGTCTGGCACACCGCAGGACTCTGAAAAGGCAATAGATAATAGTACAGGGAGGAGAGGCGCGCTTCAAAAGGAGTTATTTTACCTGCATATATTCACAAACAGCAAGAAAAAAGCAGCATCTCTCTTATTCCATTTCTTTGGCTCTTATCTGTCTTTCTCCGTCGGTCCTTTGATGGTCTGCAGGGAATGCGGCCCTCAGCCTGAATAACTGCTCCTCCATTCACATTCAAAGCCAGCCGCGGATGAATGCGGCTCCCTCCACGCAGAGGCTTTTTATTGAGTAATATTTTCATCTTTTCATCTACGGGAAGATTGTAAATCGCATGGTTTCAGAGTGAGAAGAGAGACGAGCAGCAGCGTATAAACACTCATGCTCGGCCGACGCATAAGACATGCAGAAATGCTCATAAACTTATAAACAACTTTTCTCTCGGCCCAATCTCTGGAGAGATATGTGTGTTTGCGCACGCGTTTATGCTAAAATTCGAAATGGCCAGGGCCGTTTTTCAAAAATTGATGACAGTCATGCATAAATTATGCAAAATTTTGTCCTTGTGCCAAGTAGCACATCTATGGAATAATGATCAAACCGATGTTGGTGGACCAGGAGAGACCAAACCGATGGAAAAGCGTCCCAGCATGCTTTGCTCTCCCCGAGCACCTTGGGCAGCGCATGGTGATTTGTACCATAAAAGCGGTGTATGATTTTAAAATAATATACAGGTAATGTGCATGAGTTTGCACAGTGTTTTGGTGCTTTTTGCTAATTTTTTGGCCTTGACAACAGGGCTGCACGATTAATCAAAATAAAACTGAAATCGCAATATGGAATGTGAGATTATCAGAGTTTGGGTCGCTTTAATGTTTTCCATAAAAATAGAAGTTGCATGGTTCAATATTTGAAAATTAAGAAATTAAGACATAAATATTACAAATGCAATTTTACAGTTGTTGTTGTTGTCGTCGTCATCGTTATTGTTATAACAATTAATTATAATTAATAATAATTACAGTTTTGTGACTGTGATAATAATAATAATAATAATAATAATAATAATAACAACAATAACAATAATAATAATAATACATTATTGTTATTTATCAACATCACCATTATTATTATTATTATTATTATTATTATTAGTTATTATTATTATTATTATTATTATTATTATGTAAATTTACATTTTAATTATTATTATTATTATTATTATTATTAATTAATAATAATAATAATAATAATAATACCAATACTACTACTAAAAAAAATAAAAATAAATAAATAAATAAATAATAACAACACTAATAATAATAATAACAACAACAACACTAATAATAATAATAATAATAATAATAATAATAACACATTATTGTTATTTATCAACATCATCATCATCATTATTATTATTAGTGTTGTTGTTATTATTATTATTATTATTATTATTATTATTATTATTATTATTAATAATAATAATAATAATAATAATAATACCAATACTACTACTAAAAAACAATAATAATAATAATAATAATAATAATAATACATTATTGTTATTTATCATTATTATTATTATTATTATTATTATTATTATTAGTGTTGTTATTATTATTATTATTATTATTATTATTATTATTATGTAAATTTACATTTTAATTATTATTATTATTATTATTATTATTATTATTGTTAATAATAATAATACCAATACTACTACTTCTACAAAAAAAAAAATAATAATTATTATTATTATTATTATTATTATTATTATTAATTGTTATTTATCAACATCATTATTATTATTATTATTATTATTATTATTATTGTTAATACTACTACTACTACTAATAATAATAATAATAATAATAATAATAAATGTTGTTGTTGTTGTAGTTGTAAATTATGCAGCCATAGAAAGAACCACAGCAAACCTGGAACTTTTATTCAAATTGCATTTTAAAAATCACATTCACTATTTTTATCAGGGAAAAAAAACTTTCAATTTACATGTTTTCCTCCAAATCATCAGCCTGTTTGACAGTGTAAATTACTATCAACTTTCATTGAACAGAAAAGAACGGCTCAGAAATTCTGCTGAATTTTCCTAATTTTCTTCTCATGAACAAAATAGAGGTTTGGAGCGACATAAGGGTGAGGTAAGGTTTTCATTTTTATGAGAACCATCCCTTTAAAAGCTTTGATAAAGCGTTTCTCTTTGCTGAAATGCTTGAGTAAAATCAACCCAATTAAAATGCACCCAGAATGCTGTTCTCAACCTCCGTCCCACAACCTAAAGGAGCTCATTCCTGCCTCATTCCCGCTGATGCTGACAGCTCATTAAACCTGAGCGCGTCACCGCCAACCTGTGTGTACTGCGGGCTAATATTATTTTATGAGACGTTAACAATCAGACAGAGCTGTGTTACTGTATTTCCGCTCTATGCTTAACAGCAAGCGATGAGGTTCAGAGAGCAAAGAGTCACTTAGTAGAGTTTGCTTAAACAGATATTGGTTAAAGTTTAGCACAATACCATTAAACTACTCGCATTTAACTCTCAGTCTCTATTTGGCATTTTAAGTGAAATGACACATAAAGGTTACCTTCTGTTTTTAAGTCGGAGTCTCTGGAGGTGAACGCACTTAACGTTTCAGAAACGAACGGGCCAGTGATCTTTAGCATGCTAACATTTCCAAGCTGAAGCAAACAGCTCACCGTTTTCCAGAGTCAACTCTTCTGCCGTGCATTTCAAAACATTTGCATCAAATATGACATTTAAAAAGATGCGTTAAGCCTGCATATTTTTTCTGTTAAAATGACTACTTTTTTTTCCTGTTTAATGTGCAGAGAAAGATATATATAGCTGTGCACTGACTGACTGACTTACCTCAGACACACCTTGAGAAAAGTGCACTTCAGCATACTTTTAAAAATAAGTAATAGACTTTAAAAGAGTATACTTAAGTGTGAACAATGTAATGTTTTCAGACACTTTAACTGCATGTTTACTGCAATTAAATGAAATTGCATTATAGGTTAAAGTGATATAAAATGCAATTAGCTGACGTTGTAAGAGTTTTTGACTAATTTACTGTAAGTAAGACTTAAGTACATCTTTACGTGCAATTTCATAATTTTATGTCTTTAAAATATGGTTAAAATCCTTTTATGGAAAACTATAAATTATAAAATATACTTTAATGTCATTTCAATTGCAACTCGTTTGTCATTAAATTGATTTGTAATTACTCATTTGTAATGACAGTGCAATTTAGTACTTTTCAAAATATAAATATCAATTAACGCTATAAAATAATCAAGTACGTTACATGTGCTTTATGTTAGTCAACACATCAAAATAAGTGTACTTCATTAAAACATGACAAAAGATTATCAAAACAATGATTTAAGATGCACTTTAAAGTAAAATGTTTAATCTGACATTAAAGGTCACTTTTTAAAAGTGTACTTAAGTGTGTTTAGAAACAGTCATAATAGTGTTTCTCTTCAAGTCACTTAAGTGGCCTTTTATTTAATAAATAGGCCATTATATCATCTGCAAGTATGTTTTTTTAAAATATACTTTTAAGATTCGAAGTAAACTTCAAGTGCACATTCACTACAATTAAGCAAACTTATTTTTTTCTAAGTGACCCCTGCAACAACATAGCAACATGCTAAAAAACACGTGCGCAAAACCCTAGGAAAGAAACGCTGGTAGTTAAACTCATAAAAACCAATGTGGTAAAGACAAATTGGGCAGGGAAGTCGTTTTTCCATGTCGTTTCAGATGAATGAGATGGTTTGAGGTTTATCATCACACACACACACACACACACAGCACCTGCCAAAGTCACAATCAGTCTCTCTCAGGTTGATTTGCCATGCAAATATAATCTCTTTATTATGAAGAGTGCTTGAGGAGACAGGGCCAAACAAGCTTCATCTGCCACTGAAGCTTTGATATATAGTCCTGATGAACATCTCATCTTATTTATTTATTTAGACAAACAATCCCTTTAAACAGGAGATTCAAGCAAAAAATATTTCTCTGTTCAGTGCTCTCAGTTGAATCTCTCTGCTGTCTGGGAGAAATAATTGAGACATTGCTGATCTGATGTGTGATGTGTCTCTCCTGTGCGTGTGTGTGTGAGGGGAAAGATAGCAGTGTTAATCTTGTTAAGGTGATCTGATCCTTGTTTAAAAGATCTAGACTAATTGAACGGAAACAAAAGCCATCGCTATGGAAACTCCATGGAGAGCCGATGGAGACGTTCTGAGATCTGAGAGACGAGCTCCGCTTTCATCAGAGCAGATGCTGCGGCTCAATTAAACTCTCTCAATCACTCACACCACAAACAACAGCTAAACAATGACGACCGGACCACTTCCTGTTGCCTGTCTCTCTCTTCCTGTCTCTCTCTGAAGCAGGTGTAAATGAGAGCCATGTGTGAGCGCTGCAGGTGTAAAACATCTGAATCTTGAAGGAGACTGTTGACATTAATTAACTACTGGAAAGCAATTAACATCACAGGTACGCAGTCGCTCGTGCTGTCCGTCTTTCAATGCTTTCCTCTCTCGCTCTCATTCTCTCTTGAATTAAATGACGGCTGAACTCGGCTCTCGGTGGAACATGATCTGCCTGTTGATGCCCGTAACAAAGAGCTGAAAGTGATCTCGCTCTCACACACGCACAGATTCAGCTCATCTGGTGTTCGCAACACACGAGTGTCTCGTTACAGCAAACAGTTAAATAAAGATGAAGTTAAACAGCTACTGACACACAAACACAAAACATCTCGATCTCTGGACTAAAACCTGAGCTGCTTACCTAGACCCAGCTGGCAAACTGAACTCTAGTGTTTAACACTTACAAAAAAATAAGTGTAATGTACATTTAATGGTTTAAAAAATACCGGAGTACAAACTTAGCAGTATACTTATGTGCAAAAATAATCAACTATAAGCATGTTAAGAAACCTTACAGTTGTCGACTTGCAGTATAAAAGCTATTAACTAGTATTTTACTGTGAGTGTACTTCGAAGTGCACTTTAATCAAATAAAAAGTGGGCTAGAATTTTATAGATAGCAGGGAAGTCACAATTCTCAATATAATATCGAACCGTTCAGTACGACATCCACGGTTCAATACGCGCTTGTGAATTGCGTTTTTTTCGGTTTTGCGTTTAAATAATATCCATGTGTTTTATTTCCCTCAGAATTGGCAGTGTGTGTGTGCACATGAGTTCAGATGCTGAGGAAATCCCTGCTTATGTGCATTTGAAAAGCAACACATGCCGAGCATCTTCCCTTGTAAGGACATGCAATGATAAGCCTTTCTAAACCTGTTGTCCAACAAAAAAGAGAACATTATAACTTGTTTTTACTTCACAACATTATCGACTATAGTCGAGAGTTTGAAAAAACTTCCTTTTGTGATCTGATGTGGCTCCTTATCACAGAATGAGGCAGAAAATATATTCTATACTCTAATAAAGGCTATGTCAATTAGAAATGGCTTACAAATATACTTAATCATTAGGAAAATACCCAAGATGGCTTGAAGAACACAGATAAACCATATATTGGTGCAGGCGAGAGTTTATTGTCCTTACATTACATCATTCAAAACATTACAGCCATAAGCCCTATTCGCACGGGATTAGTATTATCTGGGGACCATGTGTGATTTTGAAATTACCCCCCGACCCCCGACATCTGAATTTCGTGTGGTGCATTCGCACGGGATAAGCGAAGCCTGTGATTTTACTCGAATTTACTGACTTATTTCCCGGATACCCGGATGTCAAGGTTTTGAGAGTCCTGTTCTATGGTCCAATTAGATGGATTTAGAAAAAAAA
>JAFVLL020011554.1:0-13534 GCA_021397915.2 Tor tambroides
AAAAAAAAAAAAAAAAAAAAAACATTGAATATAAATACTATTATTTTATTATTATTATTATTATTATTATTGTTGTTGTTGTTGTTATTATTATCTGGAAAATACTTTTTACTGTCAACAACATATTTTTTCTTCCCAATATTAGAATAAAAGAGAACTGAGTAAGCTAAAGACGACAAGGGCTAGAAAAACACAGATACAATATTCTTAAATATAAAAAAAAAAAAAAAAAGTAATAATTTTTTAAATAAAATATTATGTTGAATAAATATTTATATAATAAAAACAAAAATACTTTTAATACAATTTTTAGTTTATTAATATATTACATTTATATAATCTTTTTCTTTTTCAACAAATGTAAAAAAAATAAAATAAAAAATCAAATGGCATTTCTCCCTGTAGCTAAATTCAATATTATAAACCCTATAATTAAAACAAAAGACATAACATGGTATTCCTCAACTGTGCCATGACACAAAGGCCTTACCATCTTCTAAGTACTAATCAGGCCTGTGCAAATAGAAGCGCTTTCTTAATGAACTAAAGATCAACAAAAAAGAGCTTCTCGCACCTGGAAGTCTGGAGCGGATGATCCTTCAGAAGCCTGAACCTCATGCATCCTTATCTTCTTAATCCTGTAATGCGTCTCAGGTGTTAGATACTCAGCTAATCAGAACCAGGGCTCTGCTTTAGATAGCCTTGACCCTGTGACTGATATGCTAATGTGCAGCTCAACACAGTTTACAGAGCACTGGGAGGAAAGGCTTTAGACACTTTAGTTGTTTACCTCAAATCAACATTTAAGCGAGCAGGATAAGAGAAACACTTCACGCTGATGTGCTAATCCACCTTTGATGCTTTAGGAAAAACTAAGACCACTTTGAAAAGGAAGAAGGGAATTCTTTTGCAAGGAGGTCTGAGACTTTAAATCAACATTTCAGTGAATTAAAGGTGACCAGTGACATTTGTAATGAGTTAAGCGCACATTTCGTGTTTGTTGTTTACAAGTATTGCATTACAATATTGTGTTACTCTATAAAAATGTAACTAATTGCATTACTTAGTTACTTTTAATGGAGAGTAATGCATTGTTACTTTTGCGTCGCTTTTGTCACCTGGGCTGGGCTTTTTTATTTATTTTTAATAACAGAAAACCCAAAAGTTATATTTTTGGCGACAGTAAAGGCCCTCTCACACCAAGAGTGAAATCAATAATCCTCAGACTGAAGAAAATGCCTCTGTCTCTGCACTTACTCCTGATTTCTCTCAACACAGAGACAGGAAAGGTGTCCGTGAATAATCAACATAACTCATATTTTTGTTAATTTAAAAGAAATGCATTACTTTACTAGTTACCTGAAAAGTAATCTGATTACGTAACTCGCGTTGCTTATAATGCATTATCCCCAACACTGGATGTTTTCTTTTTAATTGTGTAAGTTTGCTGTATGCTTTAACCTGGTGTTAATCAATGCAAAAATCATACCCTTTATGTCATAGTCATATATTAGGAATGCCATTCGATGACTTTTGACATCATATCCAGGATTGAGAACTGTCTTATTCTTCGTTTCATCAGCAAAGTCACAGAAGTCCTTTCGTGTCTGAAATGAGTGTGTCGTCTGGGAAGGAAGGAGCAAAAACTGACACATTGTGGTCTGGGTCTTACACCTCAGAGAAGAAAACTACAACTGGATATACATTTCATCTCATTTATATTATATATTTATATATATATAGATATAAAAAACATTCTTATTCTAAGGTAAAACTATTGAGCAACATTCAAACTTTTAAAATCTGTTCTCTTTAAAACAACTGTCAATCCTAAAACGAGGTTACTCTGAAGAGAGCATTTTATAAAAAGCAGAAAATAAACAAACTTTTTTTTACATTTTGAATCATTTTAATGAATAAAAAAGTAATGCATATTTGAATGCATTTCTAACAATTAATTTAAAAAAAATAATAAAAAAAGAGGTTACTCTGAGAGAGCAAGCATTTTATAAAAAGCAGAAAATAAACAGAAAATGTACATTTTTAAACATTTTGAATTATTTAAATAAAGAATTATGCATAAATAAATGGATTTCTGACAACTAATAAAAAGTGAATAAAAATAGGTGTTACTCTGAGAGAGAGCAAGCAATTTACAAAGAGCAGAAAATAAACAGAAAATGTTTTTTTTTTTTTATATTTTGGATCATTTTAATAAATAAATAATTAATGCATCAATAAATGCATTTCTAACAACTAATTACAAAATAACAAAAATAGTACTGTCCAACATTTGCAGCCTTCAGCAACTTTCCTTCTACCTCAAACTTCAATCCTATAGATTAAAAGGAATAATAAATAAATAAAACTAAATAAAGGAATGCATAAATAAGTGCATTTTTAATAAATTGATAAACAATAAAAAGTGAATGCAAATAGTACTGTCCAACATTTGCGGCACAATCCTGTACAGTAAAGGGAATAATAAATAAATAGAAATAAACGAATGAATGCATGCATAAATATGTGCATTTTTAATAAATTAATAAATACCTGTAACAAATAAAAAGAATGAGTGCATACACAAATGCATTTCAAATAAAATAATAAATACATTTAATAGATAAACATGTTTCTAAGTAAGCAAATTAATTAATAAAAAGTGCAATAACTTTGATGCGAGATGAAAAATAAGAAAGCATGGCACAGCTTGGATTGACTGGCTGTTGATAGGCATGTAGTACTGAACTCAAAACACATACAAATGATTTCCATCAGAAAGACTCCTTGAACTCCTGTGCCAGTCGATGTTATTTTAGCGCCTAAAATAAGGGATGTGATTTTTCCCAGAGACCCCCTGCCTCTAGTGTGATGTCTCTCTGTGAAATTCTTCAGCGCCTTCTGGAGGTGCAACATCACACCTCTTCCTCCAGAATATATTGAGCTGCTGTCTTCACTCCAGAGAGCCAGAAGGAAACATCTCCTCAGCCTTGGAAAGATCCCAACCATGGAGTTGAACTTTCCTCCTTGTTTGCTCCAGGGAGCCAAAAGCGGGTTCGAATGTGATCGAACATCTGATGCTGGGTACTTCAGCGCCTGTGGAAGCATTTCTCCAAGTTCCTCTATCGATTCGGGATGTTTTTCTCCTCCTGCGAGCTGCTGGGGAGCTGGAAGTGTGCCAGCTAAAAAACCCAGAGAGGCTGATGGAAAGAGACGCTCCAGGTCTAGAAATCCAGGAACGAAGCGTCAGACGGCCAGTGAAAGAGAGAAGCTCAGGATGAGGGATCTGACCAAGGCTCTCCATCACCTCCGAACCTTCTTACCTGCTTCTGTGGCTCCTGCTGGACAAAGCCTGACCAAGATTGAGACCCTTCGCCTCACCATTAGCTACATCTCCTATCTCTCTGCTCAGCTGGAGCAGTCTGAGGAGACTTTCAAGCGTCAAACAAGATGCTACTCACAAGAGACTTCAGATGGGCTGCTTTCAGAAACCTGGTGTCCAGAACCATCCAGCATTCAGGGATTCAGTGCAACAGATGGAGAACAACTTCCTTCAAACTTCAGAGATGCACAGTCCTGTATGGTAAGGAGCCTTTTCATTATTGACCTTAATACTTGCAAGATCCTGAATCCAGGGATGGGCAGTAAATACATGTATTTGAAATACAAAATACTATTAGTAGATGTGGCCCTGGACCCCAAAACCAGTCATAAGGGTCAATTTTTTTAATTAATAAGCTTTTGAATAAATGAGCTTTCCATTGCTGTATGGTTTGTGAGGATAGGACAATATTTGGTTGAGATACAACTATTTGAAAATCTGGAATCTGAGGGTGCAAAAAAATCTAAATACTGAGAAAATCTCCTTTAAAGTTGTCCAAATGAAGTTCTTAGCAATGCATATTACTAATCAAAAATGAAGTTTTGATATATTTACGGTAGGAAATGTACAAAATATCTTCATGGAACATGATCTTTACTTAATATCCTAATGATTTTTGTCATAAAAGAAAAATTGATAATTTTGACCCATACAATGTATTGTTGGCTATTGCTACAAATATACCTGTGCTACTGAAGACTGCTTTTGTGCTCCAGGCTCACATATATATTTTGCATTTAAGTACATTTAATCTTAGCATTTTTGCATTTTCAAAATAAGGTACTTTGCCAATCAAGCTCTTTATTAGACTGCTGAGTTCCTGCAGGGATGGCCAGTATTTCAAATACATGTATATGAAATGCTATTTTGTGTCTAAATATATTTAATCTTAGTATTTTTATAGTTAGTATTTTGTATACTTGTTGATAGAGGACATCAGCAGTCTAATAAAGAGCTTGATTGGCAAAAAAGTATTTTATGCATTTTGAAAATACAAAAATACAAAGATTAAATGTATTTAAATACAAAATAGTATTTCAGACATGTATTTGAAATACTGCCCATGCCTGCCTGAATCTTCATTTAATAACTATAAGAGATCTAATTGTTTGTTGCATGGTGATTTAATAGCTTTTTGTTCCTTTAACAGTTTCCCCACACAATAACACAACAGAACGCTATATACAGCCATCAGTCTCCAGAGATGATATGAGGTCACTGCGTGGAAACTTCATCTCAAGACTTTATTTGTTTGTTGTATGAATTGTTTGTGATTATTTATCAGATGGCATATTTTTATATTGAATACATTTGTATATATTGCTTATTTATTGTCGTTTTTAATTAAATGCATTGAAGTATACATTTTTTTACCTCTTAGATTTTATTTTAAATACAATTCAAATGTTTCTAGAATTAAATCATTTTAGTCAGCAGATATAAAAAAAGAAAAAAAAAATATATATATATATATATATATATATATATATTATATAAAATAAAATATTTGTATTATTAAAATATTATTATATAAAAAATTATATATAAAATCTTATTAAAATTATAGAGCAACCTTGAGAACAGCTGGTTAAAGTCTGTATAATTTTGTTTGTAAAATAAAACAATGAATTTAGGATTCATTGGGGAATAAAAGGTAAACTAAATTGTGTAGGATTTACTATTTTCTATTTTCAAAAATTGCTAGTAAGTTTCACAAATGTTGAGAAACAATCAGCAAGTAACATGTTGAATGAAACTTGAAATTTTAAAGTAGAAATACTTAAATAGTATTTCCTAATAATTTTCGCTTTATTTACACCTTCAAGAAAAATAATAGAAAATAAGAATTTAAATGTAGCTATATGGAACATTCTTCTCTAAAGCCACATTGCTTGTATGATAAGAAGATTTGGAACAAGTTCTGCAAGTGTTTTGTTTGTTTTAGAACCTGAGGAGAACCCAAGAACTTCATTTTAAAATGCGGCTAAGGTCCATAGAAACCAGTTTAGTTTTTGAGCAGTAACTCTGGTACTTTTAAAATTCAGATTAGTAAACGAATCTGTGATTATACTGGGAAGATAGGTGTAATTTGTGTCTGGTTTAGTTAAGAATTCTCTCTTCAACTTGTCAGTTGCCTTCATGCTTCTGCCGCAGACTTCTTCACTTTAAAACTTCAACTGTGAAGACACTGAGGTTATGAAATATTGCATAAATGTAATAACTACAGTATGAAAGAAGAGAAAAGTTTCTGTGGGAGGAAAAGACCATTGATGCGTTTGGTAAAAAATTATTTTGTATTTATGACCAAAAAAAAAAGATTGCTTAACTGAATCTTCAAAATACTGTTTTACTTCCAAAGGCTTAACCCTTTATAGAAACCTCTTCATAGATGAAAGAAGTTAGCATAAAAAATTGCATTTCTATGACTTTCCAAAAGAGGAAAAAAGTAGAGATGAATGTCAGATTAACAACTACTTACAACTGCGTTTAAAACCTCCTTGAAACAGTGTTTACTGCATTTTTTGTGTGATTTAAATCCATGGTAATATACTATAACACAAGACATAGTGTCTTCCCGTGAGCAGAAGAGACTTCTTTAAAAACATTAAAAATCTTACTGTTCAAAAGCTTTTGACTGGTCGTGTACATTTATGCATTTTTCAGACACTTTTCTCCTTCAATGATAAAATTTTATCCTGGGAACCCAAACAGTTTGTCAGGATAAGAGACGTCCTTGTGATAATTATGCACTGACAATCTCAATATGCCATATTTTAACCAACTATACTTTCTGCAGTTTTTAAATGTTAGTCTTCCTGCAAGTTACAAGCAACCATAAAGAGAACATGTAAAAAAAAAAAAGACAAAACATTAACATATAATACCAGGGTTCCTGTTATCTTCTGCAAATTGACAAGTTTATATGAAATATAGTCTGTTATGTATTTATTCATAACAAAGTAGGCCTTTTGTGTCAATCAGATGCTCACAGTGTTTCTTTTTTTAATAGAAAAATGAAAGTCCTTCGAGTTAAATTTGATGCACTACTCTGGATCAACCTGAAAAATACCATTTTCACATTAGAAGTAAAAGTTATTATACTGTTGTTGTCAGGTTTTGTTCGTAATTTAAACATTGACAAATGATGACTGGAAACATGGGGCATTACTAATCTGGACTAAAGAGAGAGTTCACCCAAAAATGAAAATTACCCCATGATTTATTCATCCTCAAGCCATCCTAGATGTGTATGGCTTTCTTCCTTCAGATGAATACAATCAGAGTTATATTTAGAAATGTCCTGACTCTTTCAAGCTTCACAATGGCAGTGAATGGCTGTTGAGTTTCAGTAGTCCAAAAGAAGTCCAAGAAACTGCACCAATCCATTTCATATAGCTACAACTTCATCTTAAGATGCTCCTAAACAGCCTATACTGTATACAAGATCTCAGAAATCATTTTACTACAATTAACAATTTACTACAATAACTCAGACACCAGATGGCGCCAGTTGTGTTTCTGTGTGATACAGGCATGTAGTGATGGTTTCAGACAGAATCAAGTATGTTCTCCAGAGAATATTAACTTTAATCTGTTACTTTTTAACATAGCTGATGAATGATCATAGGATTTTCCCTTTTCATGTCACTCATCTAAACTGTTTTTGATATGTGCAAGAATCAGAAATGAACTCTTTTTTGTGTTTTACAGTATAAGCATGACCTGAAAATTTACTATATATTGCCATAATAAAATCTGTAACATTAAAGGCCTGACATAACATAAAAATGGCCTGAAACGTTTCCAAAACTTTGCATTTTAGGTCAATATATCAAAACATAATAACTGACTTGCAGACATAGTACTGTCATTATCATCATTGGCCTCATGCATCCAGTAAATTAGAGCTGCACTAATTAGATTATGCCAAATTAGAGGAAATGAGAGAACAGGATTTATAAATAAATACATTTTTAAAAATGACACTTTGCCAGAACATATTTTGTCTGCTGTTTGAAGATGTTTCTCCTCTCATCAGCGTTGAATAGTCTCGTGAATAAACCAGATGCTGAAAATGAATGAGTGTACATTGAATGAAACACCTCTAAACTTACTATAATTCACTAAACTTTATTCAGTGTTGTAAGTAATTAATTAAACTATACCGGAAGCAGCAGAATAACCACTTTTAATAGACTCTAGACACCAAAAGGAAGATGGGGAAAGGTCTTCGAGTCTGGATTCGAGCTGGATTCGTGCTATCAGTGCCAACAGTGTTGTTTAGTTTTCGTCTAAATGTCTTTGTCTGTGTATCTGAGGCTTGCGATCGAAGCCCACTGGAAGCACATTGTTGTTCTGTTCATCTCACGCTGCTTGAGTTGATCTGTGATTTTCTCAAACTAGCATTTGAGGAGATAGGCTAATAGTCTACAACTTAATCATAAAATGAGATTTGTGTGTTTTTTTTTTTTTTTTTTTTTTTGGACATTAATAACACTTTTAAGCTTAATTGGTTAAGAAATTGTTAAAAAAAAAAAATAAAAAAATTCTATACGGTTCTTTATTCCGCAACATATCTTTCAAAAGGTTGGAGGTTTATCTTTTCTTTTGAGATTGTTAATTTTGTTCCAGGAAAGTTACTCATTAAATTAGCCAGATTTCACCAGCAAGCATTATTGGCTTGGAAAATTTGTTTCCATCACGACTTTTCTCCACGTAAAATGCTCTTATGGAACAAGTGTCTCATTAAAAATCATTATTTTTGCACAAGTAGTTTAAAATATATATATATATTTTAAACCACTTGTGCAAAAATAATGATTTTTAATGAGACATATATATATATATATATATATATATATGATATTGTAAATATGAATGACTGCGTTTTTACAGTTACAACGAGTGGGCGTGGTTTCAGCGCCGTCAGCGGACACGCCCCCATCTAGTTTTTTGTTTGTTTGTTGTTGTTTTTTTCAATATTTTGATAACTTACGTAATTTACCTGGCAGCTTTCTTATTATTATTATTATTCAGATTTGTCTGGGTGGCTAATAATAACACATTTTTTCTGTAGTGTCACAAACTCGGAACATATTTAATATATATATATATATATATATATATATATATATATATTATTATTATTATTATTATTCCAATAATAATAAAGTATACAGTATAATAGAAAACAAACAGAAAAGAACAGTATGTATAAAACGAACAAAATACCTTTCAATAAAAAAAAAAATACTCATGGATTAATAGATAGCAGAAAAATAAATGTAAGTTCTTTAAATTTGGCAGAAAAAAAGAGAGAGAGATAGAGGGCATACAAATAAAGATACAAATATATTAAGGGAAAATCTTAAATTTAGCACAAATTCTAGAAGTTTTTAAAGCTTTCTTGTTAACAGACATTGATATTGTATTTAAATACAATTTCAGTTAACATATTTAATATTGTTTTACACAGTCGCTAAAGCCACTGACACTGTCAATGCTCCGCCTACTATCAGCAGTCACTGAGAGACAGAGAGAGATTTTAAAACCATCAGTAATCAGCTAACTACAAATTGTAGAGATCTAAATATCCTGCTTCTTGCCCTTCTCACGGAGCCTGCTCTTCGTCTGCTGTATTACTCTCCGTCATTCATCAGCTTGTGTTGGAGGAACAGGAAGTAGTGAAATAACTCTCAAAACAAAACAAGGAAGCGCGAGCAGCTGTGAGTGTGACTGTTCAGATCATCAAGTCTTAGATTATCACGGTTTGTATTACAACTCTGTGACAACAGAAAGAATTAAAACAAACAAAGAAAAGAGAGAAAAAGCGACGACAGCAGCAGCGATCTGATCTTACGTATTCACAAAGAGACAAAGGAGACAGAGAAAGGTAAGACTGACAGGAACAGAACTGGAGAAAGCAGGTGTTTTGTGTGCGATATTAGCTTTATTTCTCCTGCTGTGAGGTGGAGAGGAAAACAGCTGAAGCTCAGCTTATGTTTGCTGTAACATTACGTTAAGTATCTGTGCTAGTAATCTGAAAGGTTCTTGAATGCTTTAGATCCAGTGTTAGGCTTGTTACTCAAAAAATGTAATATATTAGTTACTTCTTTCAAAAGTAATATCATTATGTATTACTGTAGTTGTAATGTATCTTCCCCATAAAATTCTTCTAGAATGTTACTAACCATATCATCATTTGACCAGAATCCACATTGTATCGCAGTCAGAAGTTATTACAAACACTCAGTGGTGATTAATAGTAACATTTAAGTAAAAGTGTTGCATTATTCTCATTAATTGTCATGTGTAGCTTGAAGCTAATTGTAGCTCTAATTTCTTTATTACCCATGTGTGATTATATACCATGATGTATTTTATCAAAAGAAATCATATAAGTTCATAAGAAAATGTTTTGTTCTCTAAAAAGATACAATTTGTATCAGAATCAGAGGGATGTAACGCCAGAGTAAAGTAATGCCACAACTTCCACATCAGTGTTCAGATCATCTTTTCTCCTGACAAAATCAATCTAATGCAATATTTCCATCTGCTGAATGTAAGATTTTCCGTATTCCAGTCTTCCCTGCTGCTCTGCTGACTTCACGTGCAAGTCGTGAAAATTATGACAAATCTAGGAATTACTGGATTGTTGGACTTCAAGTTAATAGGGGTTGAGGCATCGAAAGTAACTAAATAACAAGCTTTTTTATGGATAGTAGTAACTAATATTATTACTGAAATCTTATTTGTAATTAGTTACACTACTAGTTACTGCAAAAAGTAATATTATTGTAACTAGTTTTAGCATTTATTAAAGTAGTAACATTTATTTGATAAAAATAGAGTAAAACTTTGTGATATTTTGTAAATATGAATACTTACTGTAAAATTAAAAAAATAAATGTTTTTAACATATGTTAAAACTTAATAACAAATCTGAATTTTCAGCAGCCATTGCTTTAGTCTGTAGTGTTACATGATTATTCAGAAAACATGTTGATACGCTGAATTAGTGCTTAAGAAACAGTTCTTACCAATGTTAAAAACAGTTTTGCTGCTTAATAGTTTGTGTGGAAACAGCAATACATTTTTTTTTTTCTAGGATTGTTTGATGATTAGAAAGTTCAGAAGAACAGTGTTTATCAGAAATGGAAAGCTTTTATAACATTATAAATGTCTTTACTGTCACTTTTGATCAGTTTAATGCTTGCTTGGTTAATAAAAGTATTAATTAAGTATTAGTAATTGAAAAAAAAAAAAATCTTACTGACCACAAGCTTTTAAATACTAGTGTAAGCTACATGGCTAACCTGCGTCATGGTAGGTTTTTCTTAAACCTGTCTGACGAGGAGTAACTCACGTGAGTTACAGAGATGACAAATCCAAACAGATCTAGCTTACTATACTGCTTACTAACTTACTATAAACATTCCCCTCAGGGGCTGATCCTAAGTTTATTGCCTCTTTTCCTTGGCACCTTGTGCACATCAAACATTATTTGTGGCACATCATATCGCAGAACAGACTATCGAGACTAGCCATTCTTTCCTTTAAAAACATCGCAAAGCCTTAAATTACACCAAGGACATCGTAGATGAATTTGCTGGAAAAAAAGCCTGGAGAACGTAACTTTTCTTTTTACGTTTTTGGCCACCGTGCCAAGATCGTTTGAGTTTGCTTGCAGTAGTTTAGTAGCCTAAATACAGTGGCATTTTAGTGCCATGTAAAGTTAAAAAATAAATTATGATTATAAGATAAAAGTCATAATATTTTGAGAATAATTTCAAAATTATGAGACTAACATCATAGCATTATGAGATTAAAGTCATAATATTTTAAGAGTAAAGTTAGTATTTTGAGAATAAAGTCAAAAATTGTGAGAATAAATTTGTAACAATACAAGATTAATCCTCTGTTTTTTTTTTTTAGAAGTGTCTTGCATGAATAAAGTTAATTAATATGAAAATTCCACCTACCCTGTGGCATCTAACTTTTAATTTTTCAAATGTTTTTTAATAATAACAGTATGGCCAGAAAAAAAGAAAGGGCAGGTCTTTTTTGAGTCATTGTTGTCCTCAGCTAATTTTTATTTGCTTTTCAGTTAGTAATATAATTCACAAATTATATAAATTATTTTCTAAACATTTTACTCTGTTGAAAAAACAATGAAGAATGGGAGAAAAAATCCTTGATATTAACATACCGCTGTCACCTTCAATCTTTTTATTTCATTTATATCCTAAGGAGATGAAGTTAAAATAGACAGAATATATATGTATAAATATATGTACTCTTCAAGAAAAACGTCTTATTTCTTTAAATTTGAAAAGTATATGTGCACCAAATATAAGACGTTGGCTGAAAGAAATGTTAACAAATATGTCAATGGAAATGATAACTTGTATATTAAGACATAAATACATAATTTTTGATGGAGTTTGGGGACCTTTAAAATTGTTTTTAAAATGTGGTGGAGTTGGAAATATGGTGATAGAAGACTAAGAAAAGAGGTGGTATTGTATATTAATGTAAAATACTGAGAAGCTTTTATTTTTATTTATTTTATTTTTTTATTTTTCCATTTTTGGTTTGTGTTCTCTATGCTACATGGGAAATTATCTGTACATGTGTATAGTTAAAATGCAATAAAAATACATTTAAAAAAACAATGAAAAATAAATAACGATTCTAAGTTTGGTTTTCCAGGACAATAAATGAATGGTCTTGTTTGTAATAAAGAACTCTGGGACTGATAATAAGGCTAAACACTCACTTGTGGGTACAAGTAGAAAAAGTCCATATCAATCAGCTGCATGAATTTGAGTTTTCCTGGCATAATAACAAACTAATTGCTATATGCTCCAAAACCTTTCTAATCTTTCGTATTTGGCCACCAGTGCTCTGCACCAATGATCAAAGCACAGAAATGAGCCGTTCACTTATTACTAATGCAACTTATTTTATTGCATTGCCCTTTGTCCACTTTTAGGCTCCAACTCTATCATCCCCATCCTCCACCGCCATGGATGCATCTAGAGGATGCTGGGAAAGCTTCTTGAACGAGGATGATTTGCCACAGATGGATGGCACGTGTGATGCATGTGAACCGGACGAGCCTCAGTCAGCTGATTGGATGTGCACTCTCTGTCGCTTTGCCTTCTGCTCCAGCCATGCAGACAAACATTCACAAAGCACTGGACACCAACTCCAGCAGTACAGCCCCCCAGACCCTCAAGCAGAGAGTGGGCCTCTGATAGACTGCCAAGAGTCTGAAAACACAGCAGAGGGGGCAGAGGCCACCGGTAATGAAGAGCATAAACCAGCGAAAAGAGACACTGTGACGGTGGAGAGGCTGAAATGTAAGGAGCATGGTCAAGAGGGTTCGCTCTACTGTGAACACGACCAGCGGATCATCTGTGTGCTGTGTGCTGTTCAGGGAGAGCACAGAGAACATGAGATTATCACTCTCAAAGAGGCCTACCTGTGGCAGAAGGTCAGTCAATGCACGGACACTAGGGGTGTTGAAATTAATCATTGCATCAATGCATTGCAATGCAGATGTGGACGATTCTGCATCGACGCAGTAATAGACCATAATCGATTATAGCCTTCTGACATCATTCACATACGCCTTGTCATGTTTAAAATGCATCCACTATTTTTAAGTCCGAGATCTAGGCATATTTTGGAAAAACTAGGCATATTTTGTGTGCACTAGAGACAATCTCAGTGGGCTTCATTTGCACTTTTGCACACACTTGATTGTGTGTGCTTCGCCGTTATTTCAGTCTTTTACTTTAGATGTGCTTTCATTTATGGCGTTTGGAATGCAGTTCATATTAGATGCACGAAACTCATGTACTGACAGACTTTCATGCGCTTTGTGTTTGATGTCCTGAAGCTCGAGCGTGGCTGCGGTTAAATGTGACCCTGGAGCACAAAACCAGTCTTAATTCGCTGGGGTATATTTGTAGCAATAGCCAAAAATACATTGTATGGCTCAAAATTATTGATTTTTGTTTTATGTCAAAAATCATAAGGATATTAAGTAAAGATCATGTTCCATGAAGATATTTTGTAAATTTCCTACGGTAAATATATCAAAACTTCATTTTTGATTAGTAATATGCATTGCTAAGAACTTCA